>WEDG01008685.1:0-73401 GCA_017591395.1 Schistocephalus solidus | reverse complement strand
GCAGGATGTCCGGAGCAGGCCTATTTAGTGACAGCATTGCTTGCCTCCCTCGCAGAGGAAGGGGCTTGAAAAGATGCCTTAAATAAATGCTGGTTATCACGTCTTCTGCTGCCGGCCGCGGCTCGCAGATCGCAAAATACGCGGTCGTAAAACTCAAACAAACAACAATGCCCCCGTCCCCACCCCCTTTGCCATACCCTTTAGGCTGCTCGGGTGAGTCCACTCACACAAGCAGCCTGGAATGTTCGTTCCCTATTAGACAATCCTAGGGGCAACCAGCCGGAACGGAGGACGGCGCTAGTTGCTCAGGAACTGGTGCGCTACAAGGTGGACATTGCTGCTCTCAGCGAGACCCTATTCTCTGAGCAGGGTCAGCTGGCGGAGGTGGGTGCTGGCTAAAACTTCTTCGGGAGCGGCTGGCCAAAGGCGGGGCAACGCGACGCTGGTGTCATCTTTTCCATCCGGAACGACATCGTAGGACGTCTACCCTGTCTGTCTCAGAAATCAATGATCGTCTGATGAGCCTCCGCCTGCCTCTTAGGGGAGACAAGTTCGCCACCATCATCAGTGCCTACGCTACCCTAATGACGAGCTCTGATGCGGCGAAGGACAAATTATACGAGGACCTGCATGCCCTGCTGGCGACTGTGCCGAAAGAGGACAAGTTAATTGTCCTTGGTGACTTCAACGCCCACGTCGGGACGGACCACGCTGCCTGGCAGGGAGTGCTGGGTCCCCACGGTCTCGGTAGCTGTAAAGATAATGGCCTCTTTCTTCTGCGCACGTGTGCGGAACACGAACTCCTGCTGACAAACATCTTCTTCCGCCTTCCGACGCGGGAGAAGGCCACATGTATGCACCCTCGGTCACGGCGCTGGCAGCTGCTGGACTATTTTCTCGTCCGTAGGTGAGATCGACAGGACGTGCTGCTAACCAAGGCGATCCGCGATGCTGATGGTTGGACAGATCACCGCCTCGTCATTACCCAGAGAAGGCTCCGACTGCAACCCCGACGAAGGCCCCAAGTTAAGCGGCCGCCAGGTAAATTAAATACTTTTTTGTTACATTTGCCTGCTCACTGTTTTTATTTCAGCAACCACATAACCGAGAAACTGGAGAACCTGCATGCTCCAGATAATAACCGCACCGTGGAAACACAATGGTGCCAACTGCGAAATGTCATCCAGTTCACCACCCTCGAGGTCCTTGGACGCGCACACCGTCAAAACCAGGACTGGTTTGACGACACTAACGCAGACATCAGCAACTTACTCGCGGAGAAGAATGGACTACATAAAGCCTATATGGACCTTCGGACTGAAGCCACCAAAGCAGCCTCCTTTAGATGCCGGCGCCTTGTACGGCATCGGCTGTGGGAGATGCAGGATGCCTGGATGATCCGAAAGGCTGGGGAAATCTAGGGGTATGCGGACCGCAATGAAATGCAAAATCTTTTTCAAAGCCATCAAGGGGACCGCACCGCTTCTCAGCTCTGACGGCACAACACTGCTAACAGAGAAATCGCAAATTCTGAAGCGCTGGGTCAAGCACTTCAGAAGTGTCCTTAATTGCTCATCAGCCATCTCTGATGCTGCCATTGACTGGCTCCCTCAAGTGGACACGAACAATGACCTGGATCTGCCGCCTTCCCTACCAAAAACCATCCAGGCCGTGCAGCAGATTCCAGCGGTAAACCACCGGGATCCGACGTAATCCCACCGGAAGTCTACAAGCATGGTGGTCCCCGTCTGATGGCAGAACTCACAACACTCTTCCAGGAGATGTGGCGCCAAGGACAAGTTCCTCAGGATTTCAAAGACGCGACCATCGTCCATCTCTACAAGTGGACGGGGAACTGAAAACTCTGTGATGACCACAGAGACATCTCGTTGCTCAACATCGCCGGGAATATCTTCGCCCGTATCCTTCTCAATCGTCTGAACGGTCACCTGGAGCAGGGCCTGCTCCCGGAAAGCCAATGTGGCTTCCGCTGACACCGCGGAACAACCGATATGATCGTTGCCGCTCGCCAGCTACAAGAGAAGTGCCAGGAGATGCGAACTCACCTTTACACTACCTTCGTGGATCTGACAAAAGCCTTTGACACGGTGAATCGTGACGGATTGTGGAAAGTCATGCCAAAATTCGGCTGTCCTGAGCGGTTCACGCACATGGTGCGTCAGTTTCATGACGGGATGACGACGCGCGTCACTGACAACGGGACGGTATCCGAAGCATTTGCAGTGACCAACGGAGTGAAGCAGGGCTGCGTACTTGCCCCCACCCTGTTCAGTCTCATGTTCTCGGCTATGCTGATGGACGCCTACCGTGATGAACAGCCTGGGATCCGCATCGCCTATAGAACTGACGGACACCTGCTCAACAGTCAGCTTATGCAGGCTTCAACGCGTGTGTGTACTACTACAGTCCATGACGTGCTCTTCGCTGACGACTGCGCCCTTAACACCGTGACGGAGGAGGACATGCAAAGCAGCATGGACCTCTTCGCCGCAGGCTGCGCCGATTTTGGATTAACAATCAATACAGCCAAAATGGTTATCATGCCCCCGCCGCCACCCAGCATGGAATACAATGCTCCCCGAATCAAGGTGAACGGTGCATAACTCAAAATGTGGAAAACTTCGCTTATCTAGGAAGTACCCTGTCACACAACACGAGAATCGATGACGAGGTTGCCCAACGGATTTCCGAAGCCAGCCAGGCCTATGGCCAGCTGCAGGTTTCCGTGTGGAATCGCCATGGTATTCACCTGAACACGAAACTGAATATGTGCAAGGCCGTCGTCTTGACGACACTCCTTTACGGAGCGGAAACCTGGACCGTCTACTCGAACCAAGCCAGGAAGCTGAATCACTTTAATCTCAGCTGTCTCCGCAGAAGACTGAAGCTAGGATGGCAAGACAGGATCCTGGACACGGAAATCCTGGAGTGGACCGGAATCCTCAGCATCCACGCCATGCTGAGGCAAGTGCAACTGCGATTGAGTGGCCACCTGGTAATAATGGACGACGATAGACTACCAAAACGACTTTTCTACGAAGATGTCGCTACGGGTGCTCGCCGATAGGAGGTCAAGAACGACGCTACAAGGACACTTTGAAGAAATCGCTGAAGCAACTGCAAATCAACCCAGTGACCTGGTAGGACCTCGCCCAGGATAGACCGGCATGGAGAAGATCCGTGAAGACTGGTTCAGCAATCTATGAGGCCAACCGGATCGCCGCCGCCAAGGCCAAAAGAGCGGCACGAAAGTCACCAGCGCCCGGACCAACATCGTTGATGCCCAGGCCCTGCCATCGCGCCCGCGCTGTCAACGCATTTTCCGCGCGCGAATCGGCCGTGTTGGACATCTTCGGATGTAATGCACCAACAATCAGACAATTCCAATTTCTACATCAAATTCTGCCAACCCTCCTTCAGACTCCCCCACCCTCATCCTGGCATCAATTCCATTACTCCCACCATCATAGAGACCACATCCCTCTACTCATCGCCTGTTACCCCTACCACCGCAACCACCACCGCCTTCACCTTCACTACCACCACCACCATCAGCGATGGGGACTCTCTCCTAAACTGTCCTCCTACTCTTCCTAATCTACGTTAACGCCTGTCTCAATGACCTAGATTGTGAAGCTGTCATGCTCGCAGATGACATAAAAATATGGACTGAAGTCAGCTGCGCTGATGACGCAAATGGGTTACAGTCGAATACCGACAAACTAAGTACCTGGTCGGCTAGGTGGCTGCTTAAGTTTAATGTTTCCAAGTGCGTGATCTTACACATAAGCGCCAGTCGAAAAGTATCTTTGGAGTAGCATTTCTTTATTAATGGCACTGCATTAAACGAGTTAGAAACATACAAAGATCTGGGCATGTGGACAACTGCAAATGTGATGCCCTCAGAACCCCGTAAGAAAGCAGTACAGAAGGCAACATGTACACTGCATTGGATCAGACGTGCGTTTAACATATTCCCCTTTGATCTCTTCAGAAAAGTCTATGGCATCTTCGTGAGGCTGCACTAAGATTATGGAATACCAGCCTGGATACCGTGGATGAAGAAAGATGTTGATCTCCTCGAACAGGTGCAACGGAGAGCAAAGAAGATGGTCGACGGTTTTAAGACTTTACCGTCCTAAGACAAATTGAAAAAACTTGACTTATTTCCTCTTTCCTACAGGCACTTACGGTGTAGCCTGCTCTGGACATTCCGGATTATCCGGGGCCATGATTCCTCCCTGAGATCGGAGGATTTCTTCGAGTTTGCCTGCACAACTTATCTGCGTGGTCATGCTTACAAGGTCAATAGCGAAGCATGCGATTGAACCTCAGAATGTTTTTTTTCAGCCAACGCGTATTACGAGCTTGGAACTCGTTACCAAGTGAGACGTTTACCTCTGACAGCATTTCTGGTTTTAAAATAAGGCTTGATGACATTATATTTGACCAAAGACGACTCTCACAACATGATTACTTAAAACCAGCCTTTTAAAATCTTTCGGTTTCTACTTTTCTTCCACAATGTTTTGCCTATAGCTGTGAACACGCATTTGAAGTAATGTTATACTTTGACTAAAACATGTTTAAATGTTCACCATTTTTTTATATTGACTATACACATGCAATGATAGTTTTACATTAAAAGGGTCATCAAGGACAATGCCTGTAACCCTTAAAATATATAATATACAATGCGACCGCATATTCACCTCACGCATCGGCCTTGTCGGTCACTTGCCAATCCATCGTACAGAGACTGGTAAACCAGTGCCTGGAGCACCAACACACAGCAGAGATCGCCGCCTCCACTGCCCTTACTGTTCTCGCGCATTCACTCATCACATGGGCCTATTCGGTCCCATGCGCATCCATGACAGCGGAATTCACTGCAATGCCGACAATACCGAAACACCATGCACACCCTCCGCTCGTGCCATTCTTACCGCTTCTGCCACCCCCACTTCCATGAATGACATCCCCCTAGCCTCTACCGATTTCTCCTGCCCACACTTCGCCCGCAGCTGAAACTCGCGCATTGGCCTGGTCGGTCACCTGCGAATCCATCACACGGAGGCTGGTGAACTAGTGCCTGGGGCTCCGACATACAGCCGCCACGCCCGCCTCCACTGCCCTCACTGCTCCCGCACATTTGCACACCGCATGGGCCTATTAGGACACATGCGCCTCCACGACCACCTGCGGTAAACCCCGGAGGCTAAGCCACATCAGCGCACACCATCTTCACTAATATATAGACAACACCCTCACAATCATCATAATTTACCCGATAAAATCACGGTTTCCTAGAAACTGTGGCTTAGAAGGCTGCCAATCTGACGCTTACACCAGACCACGCTGTCGGCCCAGTGTATGTGTTGTGTTTTTGAGTGGCTGACCAGTGAACTGGGAGTCAGACAGCGATGGCTCCTGCATATTCCCTGAGTAAGCAAATCCTGGTGTGTGCGTAATGGGGGCCAGGTCGTGCTGTGGCGCGCGAAGACAGGAAAGCCGACCCAATGCGCCTACTCCCACATCAGACAACTGACTGGCTCGGATGGTGGTCTGATTTTGGGGGTGAGGGAGAGAGTGAGGTCAACAGCTCAGCGCATTTTCCTCACTATAAACAATCTGACGCGCTGGAAAGTATCACGGTGCGCTCAAAGCCATGGCTTTGAAGGTTGCCAACTGGCGAGATAACTCGGACCGCGTGGTCAGCCCAATGTGTGTTTTGTGTGGATTGGCTGACTGGCGGACTGAGAGTCAGGCTGCAATGGCTCCTTCTTAATGTAGCCTTTATGGCACTCCCACTCCGTGGGATCCAAGTCAGGTGTGGTGGTATACCCAGGGGCGGGTCCGGCCGCGCCAGCCACCTGCACACTCTCCCATCTCCGGTCTTCTTGAATCTGTCTTGACACCGGGTTCAGGTGGGGGATGAGGAGAGAGTGCGGTTGCTGCAGCGCAAGACTTATATCACTTAAAACTAATTCATGCACAATTCACCGTCAATGCACCCCTAGAGTGGAGCATACGGTCGAAATCGACGGTCGAACTGTCGTCTAGCAGGTTATCTTGACTGGGTACAGCTTCTTTGTTTTCATGCTGTTCTGAAGTGCATTTAGCGTATTGGAGTTTCGGTTTTGGCTGTTGATAACCTACCTTTCTAACTGCTTTTGGAGTTGCGCGTTGTTTGCCGTGGATGTCGGAGGTAGACGAACAGGTTGCAATGTCGACTAAAGGAATGTTTGTCGATTATTTTTGTCTGTTCTGTGGTTTTAATCTAGTGTTTTCTTTGCTGCATTAGTTTTGAGTGTGGACCTTGGAGGGATTTAAGGGTAAAGAAACTTTTGTTTAATGCGGGATTATTTAGAATCATTTCAGCCTTGGTTTGGGTAAAGAATGTTACTAAAACTAGTCTGTCGTGATAGAAGCTATTTGAATGTTAAGGCCACATGAGTGTATCGTTTGCTGGATGGTTGGCGTTAGGTTAATAGCTTGTGAGAAATTACGAATAATTATATTAAGTTTACGTTTTGATCTACTGGCAACTTCAGTGGAAACGAAATGAACGATAGCCTCTATTTGTGTAGTTAGCTAGTTAATGTAGACATAACTTGTCCTGCTGTGTCAACAGTTAGCGATGTTTTGAAATTAATGGTGAACTAGAAAAAATAGGCAGTGAAAAAAACTCCTACCTTAAAAATGGAGGCAGAGTTCAATAGGCCTTCATTTTTGAATAAAAAATAGGAGAAAAACCTGCTTAGGAAAAAATGGTCAGGTGGTAGAGTAGGGTACTACTGCAGTAGAATTTTAGAATTAGATAATGAAACGTCGAGATGATTCGTTCTTGATCACTTAGGCGTATGAAACAAATTCTCACGAAAAATGCGTCAATGAACTTAAGTCCTCAGCATCTTAGGATCCAGAATTGAATTCTGATGATGGTTAGTATCCAAAGAAACGGCAGCATTTTAGTCTGTGGACCACCGAATTTGTACGTCCGAATGACTTTGTCGTTTGTATGACTGGTGATATAAGGAGACATCATAGTTCATGGGCGACTCCAGGTAGCGAAAATATAGTTTCAAGAGGGTCACTTAAATTCCCGATGGTCCTTTCTCCGAGTCATGGGAAAGCTACTGGGAAAATATGAGGAAAATAAAAGGTTACTAGAATCAGTGTTAAGATAAATGTGCAGTCTTCGCTTGAATGCAGATAGACTAGTTAACGACCTAATTTCAATTGGCAAGTTATTCCAAAGAAAACTATACCTAGAAGCAAAGAAGATAGAGCGTTAACACGTGGAGGATGCAGGGGGAGGTATAATTAGTGCAGAATTTCTTAGGTTATAAGGAAGACTAACGGGGGTAATGACAGAAAGCTTGGGGAGAGTTGAACTATTATTTAGTCGGAAAAGGAGACAAAAGCCTGCTTCAAAGTCTCCTGACCCAAAGAAATTTTAGCTTCATTAGCTGTCATCTTGTTGAGTAGGAAGTAGTTGAAAGAGTCGGGAATAGGAGTTTTTGTGAAATGTCTTTGGACATTTTTCAATTTTTTTGAACGGCTAGATTCGTTCATTAAAACCGAAGAAAGGACAGCAAAATTCAAGAATGGGAAGTACAAACATACGATAAAGTCTTAATTTAATTTCAGGAAGGTAAAAATTATGAGAAATAAAGCCCCAAATCTGAGCAGCTTTGGCCGTAATTCTATCGGCATGAGGCGAAAGATCTAATTTATTGGTGTAGCTTAAGCCCAAGTCCTTGATGGAGGAACATTCATTCATAGGGCAACCTTCAAAGATAAGAGTTTGAGGCAGCCTTACAGGCCCAAAACTCATGTAGCGACACTTAGTAGGTGAGAATTCCATTAGCCATGTGGAGCTCCAGGCCAAAAGAGCGTCTAAGTCTGAATGAATTTGTTCTAGGCACCGTTCGGTCGTAGAGTTAAAGACGGAATACACGCATTTGAGGTCATCAGCATAAATAAAAGATTAAGAATGTTTAAACTATCGATGAAATATCATTTATATACGGTAATAACAACAAAGGGCCCAATACGGTACCTTTTATTACACCACTAACAATCGGGTTAGCACTTGAGTATGAGGACCCTACTATAACTTTTTGTTTTCGATCATTTAGGTATGATCTAATAAAGTCAGTAAGGGGACAACGAAATCCTACAGCTTATAGTTTAGCTAGAATTCATCTATGAGGCACTTTATCAAATGCCTTACTAAGATCAAAATAGATAACTTCTACAGATAGATTATCATTACGAAGAGAGGTTAGTAGATTTAGAAAAGACATGTGGCAGGTTTCACAAGAGCGGTCCGGTAAGAAGCCGTGTTGGGAAAAGTTGATAATTTGTTTGTTTATGCAAAAATCCATGATTTTTTTGCAATTAGTTTTTCGAAGAGTTTAGCAAGTGAGTGCGTTTTATGAACACCGTGATAGTTATGCATGTCCGAGCGGGAACCAGATTTAAAAACTGGTATTTTAATAGAAGTTTTCCAATAATTGGGGCCGAAAACATTTTCGAGAAATACTGAGAATAACTTGCTCAGTAAAGGTGGAAAATCCCTTAACTGTTTAATAAGTGAGTTTTAAATGTTATCAGTTCCAACCGAATGGGAATTTTTTCGGTGAGCTATTTCGTTTTGAATACGTGAAGGTGAAAAATTAATGGTTGTTAGAAGTGAATTTGAAAGCAGAGGAATTGTGGGAGTGGGGCTAGTTTCAGTGGTAAAGTGGTTTGGCAAAAACGAATTTAACAATTCTGCTTTAGCCCAAATCGTCTGTAACAATTTTTTTGTTACAGTCGAGTAAGGGCGGAGTTACATTCAGACGCTTAGCCGATGACCGAACATGAAAGATTTGAGCAACTGATTTGGATGAATTGGCGTCACTTAGTGCCCGAAACTCCCTACGCTTATCTCTTGCGAGCCTAATTTTCGATGCTAATTTAAATATTTGTGCAATCCTTAAATGAACTAACAAAGAGCTTTTAGATGACTCTTTAAGTTGCTTTCGTAATTTTTAAAGTCTGTTCTGGAGAAAATGCGGAATATTAGAAGAAGCTGTATTTGAATTTAAAATCTTAAACGGGATAAAAGCCTGGATTTTTTTCTGTGAGGCTCTGCAATAGCTCACGGAAAAAGTTTAGATCGTTGATTGAGAATATGCTATGCTAATCTAGAGTGCTTACGAAATTATGTATTGTTTCATGGTTTGTGTTAGCAAAGTCGAGGTTATTGCATTTAACCTCAGGCTTTCGTAAGAAGGGGAACTGGAAAACAACAGTGAATTATTGCGTGATCGCTCGTGAATAGATCACGATGAAAATTCATAAAGAGGTGGTGGACATCATTTGTAAAAAATAAATCTTAAATGTTGTTATCTCTAGTAAATGATCTGACCAGTTGGGACATGTTTGAAAAGTTAATAGTATCGACAAATTTCTCATGTTTAGGCGGAGAGGAATTTGCCTGCCAGTCAATGTTTGGCAGATTAAAATCACCTACGATTATTTTGACATCAAATTGAGTCTGCAACTTTTTAAAATTGTTCACAGAGCTTGCTTTCATTGCCAGAATAACACGAGGGATTATAGACACAGCCAATTACCGCTCTTTTATTGTGCGAGTGGATGGCTGAAGCAAAGCATATATTTCCGGAAAAGGACTAAATTCTCAACTGAAAAGATAAATGTACAAAGGACAAAGGATTAGATTATGTTGGCGTACTCAATTGAAATGAAGGGCCTGGTGTTTTCTAGCCATTCCGAGGCCTAAAATTACTAATATCAATGGTTCTTACTGCAGTATCGCTAGTAGCGTTGGCCAACCATCCCGTCTCCGTTCTGGTTATTTTAGCCAGCGAACGAATTCTTCCTCATCTTCCGATGTCGAAGTGAGATGGCAGATATATCTAGATGGATATATGAATATCATTGGAAACTTACGTCCTTCTGAAGACCCTGTCTAATTCAGTTGGGACGGAGCTAGAGAGGTCGTTCGTCTCGTCAGCCTTTATTGACAACTATTCTACCTTCTCGAGGGTCAGGTTATCTTTAAATAAATGAATTGTATATTTAAGGCCCAGAGGGCCCCATCATTACAAACTTAGTACCGTGGTTTAAATAAATACAAAGTGGATAATTGCTGCACTATGTGAGCATCCATATGAACAGCAGAAATGAGTAGTATGGTAAACATATCCGATTCAAAACGATTTGCCATTTTTAAAACAAAAGTCAACAATTTTTGGCATATATGGTGAACTGGAAAAAGAAGCAGTAAAAACTCCTAGGGTTAAATCGGGAGGGCGGAGTTCGGCGAGCCGCCAATTTAAAAAAATAGGAGAAAAAAACTGCTTCACTAAAAAATTAAAAACTAAATGCAATGGGATAGTATTGTGATGTTGCTGACAACGTATGAGGGTTGGGAACGGTCCTTGTCGGGTGAGAGCTAATATAGCAGTCAGAGCTACTGTTTATAAACACCAGTGGAGGTGAGAGAGGACGAACTCATCGTAGGAAACATGGTCGAAACGAAGATGGGACAGTAGAGGTCACGAGATCATCATCTAGATGCGTCCTTGCTGACTGCATAGTCCATCACCAAAGAGGCGAAACCATCAGAACCCGCCTCGATCATCAACAGAACCTGGAGACAATCGTCAGGGTTGCAAATTCGGAGGAAAGTATCAAGGTTGTCAAGTGTTGGCAATGCTAGTTTAAAAGGAGGGAAAGAAAAAGTGAATGCAAAGATTGACTGCAAAGGATGATGGAAATATAATTAGAGACCAATATAATATCAAGGGAGCTGCCTCAACACCCAGGAGGACCCTTTTCAAAATCCAAAAGTTGCGAGTTTGGGAAGGAAACAGACAATAAGGACTTTATATCTTCCGAAGTTAAATGTTTGCGTAATTTGGTTTTGAAAATAGCTAATGTAGACGACAACCTTTCTGGACTCTGACTGCGTACACTTTTGTGTAAGCAGGTGGCTTCAGGCTATTCTGCAGAAAATAGTCACGCTGCTTTGGATTTTTAGCCACATGACACAGTTCACGCCCAAAACCATACCTTGGCCACAGCGACCACGCGTTGCTCATTTCTAAACTCATCGAAGCAGTACATCTACATACACCACACGAGCAATGGATACAAGGCAGTAAAAATGTGAAAATGGACTGAAATCTAGCAAAACCGTGTGTATGGAACACTTTGAAGAAAACAAATGTGTGAACGAACAACTATGAACAAAGTCGCAATTTTTGGAACGTATGCAACAGGGAAGTGGTAATGAAATGACCATCAAGGTAGCAGTCGAATGCCTACATGCCAAATCGGATGTTTCAAACATAAAAAGGCCGGAGGAAGAAATGGATGTCGTAAAAAAGTCACAGCCGTCAACAAAAGGATGTTACTCCATGCCAGTAACCGACACAGGTGTCATTATGCACGGTCTGTTACCTATTAGTACCTCATACATAATTGGGCGCTTCAGTCGACAGAACTAAACCATTATTAAAGATAGCAGAGGAACTGAGGGTAACTTTAAAGACCGTGGTACACACTCATCGTCATCCAACAACATTGCGCATGTTGGCAACTCAGGCGGGTGTCTTTCAGAAAAGCACCTGTACACTAGTGTGGTCATGTTGATTGACCCCTTTATTGTATTGCGAATGGTTTGTAAAAAAGATTTAAAAGGAAATGCCGAAAAATTATTCAGTACTCCAAACCGTCGTACATCTTCGTGTAGATGAATTAAACAATGAATATTATATACAATCTCTGCAGGACCATGCAATGTGGCTAAATCAGAAACGAAGTTATTTAACAAAATAAAGGCAAAATCAAACCAGGTCTTATGCAAAATTGGATTGCAAAAAATATAAACTGCGACAGAAAACTGTAAAAGACGCTGACAACGGTCACTGTAAAGATAGGATTCCGGAAAAACAGGGCCTATTTACAGAAAAAATTGACGATAATCAGCTGCCTGCCAAAACTCTAAGAAATAAAGTGTTCTGCGCTTGCGCGAGAATTCCATCGGCAGGAACCGACTACATTTTCTAATTAGGTCACTCAATGTTGGTGAAAACCTCTTCACACTCAATCTCCAATAACGAAGTAATTTACGCATTACAACCAAGCACGCCAGGGGCATGTTCTGAATTATCCAACCATGACGAAACCTTATCAAACCATTATAATTGCAATCATAATGATTTGATAAGTTTTTGACAGCATGGGCCTTGCGTCTTTCGGTACATTGTCATTTGACTGTTCGAGCCCTGGTCAACTATAAATAAGGATTTTCGATTTGGCAGGGCCGCGAAGGATTTACTTCTTCTGGTCGCATCCTTCAAAACCGTTATCGGGAAGGTAAAAAAGGTTTCTATCCGGATTCCACTAATCGAGTTTCCTAAACTTATTTATTTTTCTGGATAAACCAGTTGAACTATGCCTTTCCATATTTTCCTGCTTGTTTTTAGTTATGCGTGGACAATCTTGACATAGCCCATGAAGTCCTAGCTTCTTGCATACTGAGAAAGGTTGTGGTTTCGGATTGAGGTATACCCTATACTAATGCTTTTTTAATTATTTTATTTGCATTTCAAGCATTCTGATCGCTTCCTAAAGATTTCACTTAACAATTTATTTGGAAACATTTGTTCTGACCCTGAACTACTTATGCCTTTAAATATAACTTCAACCCGATCAACGTCAATGACGTAACTGATTTGTTAAAGCTTATTAGAACCGCGGGCTGCATCTTTTCGTCCGGATCTTTCCCCTTTTCGGTTTGCATCTATTTGCGCCATGGTGTGTATAGCCAAGTGTCCGTTCAGTTATAAAATCCCTCAACTCATATTTTGCTCTGTACCCTATCAATTATATGTTTTAAAGCTCATTCCTACCACGGGATAATTCGGAAAAGCTTGTTCGAACCCTCTGTGTTCAATTGAACACGGAGTGTAACGTCGGTGTAATGTCCTACGATCCATTTTATCCAATAGATACCTATTCTACGAACTGATCATTTATATTCATTAACCTTCTTAAGTTCTGCAATCAATGATAGCCCCTGTTCTTTGCGTCATAAAATCTGCGGGAGATTAACCTTGTAAGTATACTTGCAAACTAGTGTCCTCACTTATTTCTTCTAGGTATACTTGACTTGGAGCCCTTCGTATGATTTGAGTGTAATCGAATACTTTTTTCCGTTCGTGAACGAGACAGGAGGCTCGGTTACTCGCTTGTAAGACTACCCACTAAATCCTACGCCCACCTGAATATGTCATCATGGAATATAGAACTTTTTAGTAACCTAGAACGTGTGAATAAATTTATTCCGATGCAACTAGCTGAGTCTCGAATAATACGTCTGCCAACATAGTGCATGGCTGAAAATTAGGTGTACTTAACGATGATGTTTGATACACGGACATCCTTATCATCGCCGGGATCGAAAATCGCCCTGTAGGACCTAATTCGATAGTTTCGTAACCTCTGTTTCGAATTATGTCCGCTACGCTGACTTAGTCTCGCCACCGGGCCCAACAGGGTAAGTGGGAAGAGAATGAGGCAAAGTCTACGAGTCTTCTGTCCGCATAAGCCTACTCGCTCACAAATCCTTGCGCCCGCCACGCTTAGGGGTGTGCTTTGATGGGCGTCATCGCTCGCAATGGTCGAACTATCACCCTTAATCTCCAGTTAATTCTACTATGAACGCTCACGCTTCCTGTGTTTTTAATGCTTTCTCACGAAACACGTTCACTGGGCGATTTAAGGCAATTGTGCTTAACCACTTACTACCGAGAGTGCGACTGACGCTTTTTTGCCTTCCCGTACCAATTTCTAGTGCGTTAGGCTAGGCAGTCGGCATTTTTGTCCTACAGTTTCCCCAGGGTATTCAATCTTTCTAATGTCTTCTATCCCCTTTGCGGTTACTCTGTACTTTTCTTCCCCACTGCTTTGACAAAACTGCACTGGGACCTGTTCTGTTTTATACTCAAACCTGCGTTCTTATTTCTTAAATTTGCACTGTATATCACAAGTGGATTTGATTTTCAGCGCTTAAGACCCGTTTTATTAATTCACTTCTATTTTAGATTGCTACTTGTCCTTGTGAAGTAGAAATGCTCTTGCCTGCGGACGATTTTGAGGAACAGTCACTGGCGGTAGTTCAAGCGTTTGCCCATGTAGCTGTCGTTAACCGCTATCACAAAAAGGTTCTCGACGGCATCATTGAATACCCGGACGTTCCAAAGTCCCTATCCTCCGGTCCCGAGATCGTGGATTGCATTGTTCAGCTGGTGGATGAGTTTGAGAAGAGATGTCAGGGTGCTGGTTTTCAGACTCAAGTTAAGACCATGGGTCTCACTGAAAAGGGAACTTTGGACACAGAACAATTACTCTCATCTTATGCTGACGTCCTCGATAGCCTATTTTGCACTATCAACTGGGGTCGCGTCATTGCTATGTTTGCTTTCTTGAGGATGATGGTTTATCACCTGCTTGATCACAATGAACCTGATACCATCAGAGGACTCATCCATTGTACCACGTCTATTATTGAACACCGTCTCAGGTTCTTCATACTAAGCAAAGATGGATGGGTAAGTCTTATTTTACCCTCTCTATATTTTGATTCGGAGTCCATCCACTTCGGATTGGCTTTAACTGCACGGTATCCCGAACAAACTGTTTCAACGGCTGCTTTCAAAATCTAAGTTTGTTCGCGACAGCCCGTACAGTCTAACCGTTAAATAGCCTTTAAGTATTGCAGCTAATAAGTATATTAGCAAGAAATGGTTAAATGCATTGGTTTGGTTGTCCAAGACTCGGTCCTCTCAGCACCCCTAGTAGATGGTTAAGTTCATTGTATATAGCCAGGCTTCCAGGTCACTCATAAACGAGTTGCTTTTTTACTCAGCCATGACTTTTGATGTAGTCGCGTTTGGAACCCGTTATCTTAGTCAGAACCTGTGTGCTGAGCTTATACATAAATCTACTGTTTTTCGGGCATTGTAAATGTAAGTTAGCGTAAGAGAATTAGGTACTTGAAAGTTTATTGAATATATCGCTTCTCAAATAGTTAACGGTTAGGTAGTTATCCCTGGCGTACTGTTATCAAGTGGGCAATATTTTTTACTCGTTCATGCCGTATTTGTCAAGTAGGGGGCTTGTTGTTTGCGCGAGTAATCATTTCTATTAGTAAGTTGATGTGTCTGATAAACATCATCATGCATAGACCTGGTCATCTGGGCTTGTTTCCAGATCGTAGTTCAATTCATGGTAGCTCGGAGCGTAGCCCGTTGCTGCTGGCCATGTCAAATAATCATCCCTATCTGCCAACTGTTAGGATATTAGTCTATGATCCGTTGTCCTTGTTGAAGTCTTAATGCTCATAATTAGCTGTCCGAGTGTTGTTAAATTTCCAAAAACGCTTCTTTTGTAATATTTGGTCTCTTTTAAGCAGCAACTTTAACTTAACCGCCGAGACTCGAATAGCTCCAAATTTTCTGGAGTCTTTCTTAATTTGTTTGTCATCCCTGGCCTTAGAGATAAGGGTGACACATTTTTTATTCTTGACAAACATCCTAAGCAGCCTGCCTAAAATTATTCTGTTATTATGAAGTCCTTATCGTGTTTTCTTATTTCAACATCAATCTAGTCGGGAATTCTCTCCTTCAAGTCGTCCGGTGACGATGTACTTGACGTAAAACAGACTCTGTTACGGGGAATCGGCGGGATTGCGAGTGTCGCTGGAGTGGCTGCTGTCGTGGGCTTCATCGCCAGTCGACTTTAAAGGACGGTGTATACGTTCACACCCACCCGCCCATCTACTGTCTTCTTCCACTCCGTTGCCACCTACCAGCAGAAGCATTTCTACAATTTTCATCAGCGCCCAAACGCACGCAGTCACAATGTTGCCATTGCCACTGCTGTCTCATGATGCTGCTTTCAATTTCAGTTGCGCAATCCAGTTCTGAGCTCGTTCTGTTGCACACGCGAACGCATCGCCGTTATTGACCTCGAATTTGTAAATTCGCATTTTAAACTGTCTCCCCGGCCCCCTACGCTCGCCCAATTTTATGGAGGAAACGGACTTGCATTTTCTGCGCATCATCATTTTCGTCCCCCTCCCCCCCCCCCCATTTGTAACAGTGTAAATTAATACCCATTCCAGTGCTCCATTGTAGGCTTCCGCACGCATTTATGCGAGTGTTGCTTACGATCTGGCAGTCATTGCCTCTCCCTTGCTTAATTTGTACTTTAATTTTTTCCCGCTTTGTCTATAAGCCTTCACGCATGCGTCTCCTTTCCTTTCGTCTGTTTTCGTGCATCCTCGCTTCCACTTTGTCGCGACGAAAGCGGTGGACGTGCACAGTATCTCTCATGGGTGTGCGTTTTTGCTCATTTTTTCTGACCTCCATCATACCAGTCGACTGTCTAGAGTCAACAGGACCTGGGCTCGGTTGCGTCACCTGTTCGTCTCTCTTCCTATCTGCCGAGTTACGAGGTTCGGGGGGTCATTCTTATCTGTCCTTTCATTTGCGGAGGCGAAACAATGGCCAATTTGTAGAGTTTATAATATCTTGAGATCCGATTTGTGCCGCCGCGCATGTGTGGATGAAGTGCGTTATTGACCTGTCCCTCTTTTACTGCTTACTATATTAACTGATGTCCAAAGTATCGCCATTTACGTCGCGCTATGTGAGATCAAAACGGTATTCAGATTTTCCATATTTTTCTGGATATCGTGGCGGACTCTGTATTACACGAAACACTTCCAGCCAGTTGCTGCTAGTGCTCCCTTACTATAGCGCAAATCCTGAAGTCGCGTATCCACTGAAATTCTGAAGCCAAGTATTTGAATACACTATACGCACAGTATTTTTTACTTAGGCTAGAGGCTGGTGCATAGCTCCTCGGATGCACGGGAGCTAAAGGTGTACGTTTTGACTGGGCCATCGCTCCTGATTAGTAACTGCATGCCTACAAGGGTTGCATTCTCAACGCTTGAGTGGCGTTGCTGGTGACGTTTCGCATATTGTAATCGGTACGGCATTCGAGTCTCGTCTATTTTTCTTTAAGGTTTATCAGCTCGTGCCAAACACATTTCCGATTTGTTTTTTCGAACTATGAGATGGGGTTTAAATTTGCAGCTGGGTAGTGTGAGGGTTAGGAAGTGGAAGAGGAGGTATCTGCCTCGAACCCGTTTTGTCCCTTTCGAACACGCCATGTAGGCTGTGTTTCTGACGTTTTATTGTGAATTATTTTGCAGAAATATATGTTTTAATTGAGTTATCTCGTCGCATTAACTCTCTTTGGTAGAAAGTACGGTGACTGTTGTAGCTAGTATGGCCGCATTGACTTGCAATGGAGCTTTGGATACAAAAGGACTAGACGCGATCCATTTCTGAACTGGCTTGCTGATTCGGTTTCCCTCTCTCCTTTTATCGCTCACAACTCCCTCGGAGCTTATTGGTTGGGAATCGCATTCCCCTTGGCTTTTTGTGTGTGTGTCCATAATAACTCTGCTTGAAAGAAATATTCAAGATAGTCCAGTAGATCTTAAGCCACCCGACAACCAAGTGTTCAACCTGTCGTCCTGTATGATGGCTTCGAAGTTTCTCCACAAGAGGACAAGGCTCGGTATAGATAGCATCTCTGCCTTCTTTAGTTGTATGGACATTTATTACGAGTTTGGGCCAAGGCCTACCCTTAATAATGCAAAGTGCTACCCTGAATTGCCTTACGGTCCTTATTTTCTTGTAGTTGTTGTGCCTAAAATGTACTATATCCAATTAAAACCTCCAAAGACAACCTCTACAGAAAATGAACGTAGCCCACACAAGAGCGCAACCTTTAACATGTCAAACTATTTTTGACGGTTTCTCACAACATCAACTTTCATGAAACCGTTGGAGAGGACGTATCACTGAGTTAAGCCGTCGCCTTGGTTACTGTCGCAGCGGCACGGCGGGCACCAGAAAGCACTCAGGAAGATGGATACTTGATTTCTGGGGAATGGCTTTATTCGTCCAACCTTTTGGATCTAACCTCTGGGCCACCATCATAGACGAAGACACAAAATAGACAGCCTACGCATGAGGGGTGTAGCGTTTGTTGGACGCAGTTGTTATGATAACGCGTACTTTATAATGTTAGCTCCTCCCACATCGCATCTTTGGTAACTGATGCTGTGTCTACTAGGTGGCCGGCGCCTGGTTACTAACATCTGCTGTCAAGAGCCAAATGAGGTCATAGGCTGCGTTTATAAGCGAAAAGGGCACAAAGGTGTCCCAACGGCTGTCCGTCGTATGGTAGAGCGACACAGCGCTGGAGAATGAATTCCACAAACTGTCTGCATCAAGGTCATTCGAAATCGACAGCCTGAGCTGATCGCGGAACAGATGTAGTTATTACGTCACAAAGTCTCAGTCAACACAGTTGATATTGAAATTACCAATATGATCCCATCAGTAGACTCAGTCCTTAATCAGACGGATACGACACAGAGCAAAGAGTCTTATCAAACAGCAAACTTCGTCACTCCTCAATTAGTCATAGACCATGCGCAGTGCGCCCCGGGATCAAATGCCATGCACCAAGGCCCACAAACAAGGGGCATTCCACCGTCATATCGGATCGGGCAGGCCAGCTTTAGACGTTAAACTGCTTGCTGGAGAGTGGTCATTTCTGTGCTGCGTGAATCCAACCCTGTGAAAATGACACACGAAATTCAAAACGGCATCTCTTGCCTTTTAACACTTAGATGGGATAGCGCCGATAGAAAGAAGCATGGCGACAACCCATAAAACGGCATTTGCCGGATTTTTTGGCCTTCCCGTCATCCATACAGAGATGCCCCCTTTTAGTCTATCGCATCATCCGAAGGCACCTCAATAGTTTCACTGGTTTTTGGATTCGTAACCCGGGTAGTTTTGCAAATATTTCAGTCACTGGTCTTCCACCATCACAGACAAAATTTGTGGGCCATGAGTATGGACACGGCCTTCATCGTCGTCGAACGGACTAGAAGGTTATCTTTGACACAGATGACAGAGCATGCATATGCAATGAGGGGGTTGATGTCAACTGAAATGTGGGGGTTCGTTTGACGGGACTCAGCCGCAACTTCAAGTTTGGAAAAACCTACATTCTCGCTTGCAACTGCATGAGCCACGAGCTGCTCGAGTCATGGTTCTCCGGTCCGCTGTTAATTATAAAAGATATATGGAGACCTCGCAACTGCATCCTGTAAATACTACAACCATTATGCGTCCACTACTTCTTCTTGCTTTCGTCTCCACTGACGACTTCAAGTGTGAATCCAAAACGGCATAAATATGAAGTTCTTGGTTCGGGGCTCTTTTCCCCGTCTTCTATGACGTGCTACCAAGGCACCTCAGACTTATGATGTTTTGGGGTTACTGACTTCGCAAGGGCACCTTACACACCACCCCTAACTTTAGAAATGATTTTTTTCTTACACGGATAAATTTTCAGGTTTGCTTTACTATCAGAGTGGCACCTGGTGGGGTGTTATGGAATTTATTGAATTTACTCAGGAATTTTGCTCAGGAATTATTAGAAATTATTTAGAAATTATTAGAAATTATTTTTAGAAATTATTAGAAATTATTTTTTCTTACACGGATAAATTTTCAGGTTTGCTTTACTATCAGAGTGGCACCTGGTGGGGTGTTATTGAAATTATTATAAATTATTTTTTCTTACACGGATAAATTATTAGAAATTATTTTTTCTTACACGGATAAATTTTCAGGTTTGCTTTACTATCAGAGTGGCACCTGGTGGGGTGTTATTGAATTTATTGAATTTACTCAGGAATTTTGCTCAGGAATTATTAGAAATTATTATAAATTATTTTTAGAAATTATTATTAGAAATTATTAGAAATTATTTTTTCTTACACGGATAAATTTTCAGGTTTGCTTTACTATCAGAGTGGCACCTGGTGGGGTGTTATTGAAATTATTATAAATTATTTTTTCTTACACGGATAAATTATTAGAAATTATTTTTTCTTACACGGATAAATTTTCAGGTTTGCTTTACTATCAGAGTGGCACCTGGTGGGGTGTTATGGAATTTATTGAATTTACTCAGGAATTTTGCTCAGGAATTATTAGAAATTATTATAAATTATTTTTAGAAATTATTATTAGAAATTATTAGAAATTATTTTTTCTTACACGGATAAATTTTTCAGGTTTGCTTTTACTATCAGAGTGGCACCTGGTGGGGTGTTATTGAAATTATTATAAATTATTTTTTCTTACACGGATAAATTATTAGAAATTATTTTTTCTTACACGGATAAATTTTCAGGTTTGCTTAACTATCAGAGTGGCACCTGATGGGGTGTTATTGAAATTATTAGAAATTATTAGAAATTATTTTTTCTTACACGGATAAATTATTAGAAATTATTTTTTCTTACACGGATAAATTATTAGAAATTATTTTTTCTTACACGGATAAATTTTCAGGTTTGCTTTACTATCAGAGTGGCACCTGGTGGGGTGTTATTGAAATTATTAGAAATTATAAGAAATTATTTTTTCTTACACGGATAAATTATTAGAAATTATTAGAAATTATTTTTTCTTACACGGATAAATTTTCAGGTTTGCTTTACTATCAGAGTGGCACCTGGTGGGGTGTTATTGAATTTACTAAGGAAATTTGCTCAGGATATCAATTGAAACGGAGGATTTCTGGCTTTGTGCGAATAATTATAAGCTGCTTGAAACAGCTATTGAATTGCGCACAAACACAGGCATAAAACAAATCAAACATACTGTTTGCTTTTGGCCCTGTACCCTACAACGCGAGGAAAAAGGGATATACGGGACATTCGGTGAGGATTACAACTATTTTTTTGAGCCTCAAACATTAGCTTTCGGTGATTATTTCCTTCTGTGTATAGTTGGGACACATCCTGACAAAATGAACTATTTGCTGTCGTGATTAGTTCACTAACCAATCTACCGGAGAGCTTTATGTCCCAATGGGCAAAAAATGTTTTCCCTTTTTTCGGAACTCCTAATGCTCATTTGTTTCCTCATTGGCCGGGTTCGCTTATTACAGTATGAGGACAATTTCCTTATTAATAAGGAGATTAAACTGATGGTTCCCGGTGGGACCTCGTAGCTCACTTGACTAGAACGTTGGCTGTAATAAAGCCTTCCCCTTGCTGGCGCGGGTTTTAATCCCACTGAGGCCACCGAGTTTTCATAAGAGGGGCAAATAAATTTTATTATTGTCTGTGCCATCTATTCTCTATAGTATGCTTTAGAAAAAAATTCAACCTATTCAAGTTTCGAGCAATAAATTGAACCGCTAAGGTTACCAGCTTACCGCGTATAGGAGGATATTCGTTGTGTAGCAGGATAAACGTCGTTCAGATTACAGCAGGCTCACTTAGCCGGTCACGAAGAGGGCAATGTCGATTAATTCGTGCAACTCACAGGAAGTGCTGCGATAGTTTATGTGAAGAACGGCTGGACTGAACTGGAGAATTTATGGTTCTTACCTAGTTTCTACGAAGCTTCTAGTGCATTGAGACAAGAACTTATTTTACGTAACAAATTCCGTACCACAAGTTTGGTGGGAAGCGTTAAAAAAAGACTAAACAAATTTCCTTGGGGAAAATTAATTATGGAAATTATTCCCTTAATAAACTGCACTGAACTGATTGGGGCCACGGTTTTACGCTGTGAACCAATCGGTAAGTCGGTTTGTGAATTTTGAACCGCATAGATAGTGTTTTTTGCTTATCGCACGACAAGTATTTTCGATCTTGCGACTAACTAACATCAATTTTAAGTACTTATGAGAGCTGCAGCCCATGGGACCGCGGCACTTAACCGGAGCAGCATGATAAGATGTTGGTTACGGTGACTCTACCCAGCCCCTCAACCTCGATATTTTTTTACGATCCGAATTCTAACCGTCTGATCGCACGTATGTAGCCACGTGCTCCAGCGTCACGGGCTTTTTGTCCAGTTGAAGGGCGTAAACTTAATGTTAATTTGGAATCCAATTTGTTGTGGATTATTTTCAACTGTACAAACATAAATGTGTTTAATTACGCTCCATGTTACCCGGCTAGTGCGGGAGAGAAATAATTCCCAGTCGACGGTCTTCCACTGTAGCTGTTCCATGTTATTCAAAAAATAGGCAACCGAGGCCGTCACAGTAAAATAAAAACACTTCACGCTGTGGGGATTTTTTTGCTGGCCATGTGGTGCCTGAGCGAACCAATGTCTGCAATGCGCATAAACAGCATCCATGCCGCCCACACGTCTGACGCACGTACAACTTGGTGGCTGACTTGAAGAACTCCTGCCTCGTTGTCCGTTCCGTGTATTTGCTGTAGAAACTTGGTTATTTGTCAGCGGGAGTGGAGGAAAATGTTATGCATTTAACTGGCAAATAAGTCGTCTAGCCAAGACTTCAAATTGTCTTGAGGCCGACAAGACGATGGTAATTTTAGGAGAGAGAGAGAGAGAGAGAGAGAGAGAGAGAGAGAGAGAGAGAGAGAGAGAGAGAGAGAGAGAGAGAGAGAGAGAGAGAGAGAGAGAGAGAGAGAGAGAGAGAGAGAGAGAGAGAGAGAGAGAGAGAGAGAGAGAGAGAGAGAGAGAGAGAGAGAGAGAGAGAGAGAGAGAGAGAGAGAGAGAGAGCACCTTCGTACCTACACCCCACCCCCTCCCTCCTTCGTAAACAGCACATGCGGCAGACAACGTGCCACTTGCGCGGACCGAGTCAAACTGCTAAAGGTCACTTTGTGGGGGATAAGGTCCTGACGGCCTTTTCCATTGTAAGACCCGGGACTAGGACCCCCCCCCTACCCTAATATGGGGGTCTTGTGCTAAATTCTTGGGAGAATAAGGTGAAGGTGAGAACGCGGGAATAGCCGCCCTTCCTTAGATTTGGCACAAGGCCACCTGTATCGCGTGGACCCCTATTCCCGTGTCCTAATCAGATAGCCCCACTAACTTTTACTTCCGCAACCCCGGAAACCAACTCCAATCTTACGTCAAGACTTCGATCCTATGTACTTTTTAACCATCGAGAATTGCTTTCTAGAACATCAAGAGTGACATCTGTTCACTGTCTAATTCTCTGCATCGCATAAATATAATCTCTCTCGAAGCTGAGGATATTCAAGTCAAAGCTATGAAGGAACTAAGGATGGACCAACAAATAATCATTCCAGCCGCCGATAAGGGATGATCAACTGTCGTAATGAATTGAGAACACTATAATGAGAAAGCTTAGGCTCTGTTTGATGACAGAAGAGTTCACAGCCCAGCACGGGACTAATAAGCTAGCAGGTCGGTTGAATACATTACTCAGAGAATTCAAACGCCAAAATGTGATCACGGAGAACGAATGGCGCCAAATGAAACCAATTGATACTGCCCTGGTTCGCTTCTATGATCTGCCAACGATCCATAAACCAACTGTTTCACTGCGGCTAATCTTTGACCTAAAGGACAGCCCTACATATAATCTGGCATCACGGATGCCCTCTAAACTGTAATTCCTCCAAGAAAATTTGGACGTCTCAGTCCATCCAGCCTCTAAATTCTGGTAGACCTCCAAAGTTGGAGGATTCAATCGGACGAAATGACGGTATCTTTTGACGTGACGCCATTATTCACCTTCATCCCGTCGAGTTTGGCACAAGATGTCTTTCGCAGGAAACTTGCGGAGTCCTTCGACCAAACCCATAGTTTACTCAGAATTGAACACCATATGAGCCTGTTCGAATTTTGTCAAAAGAACTGCTTCTTCTTTGCCGGAGAAACCTATGAGCAGATCAAGGGAACTGCAATGAGCTTCCCAAGCTCCGATTTGGTGGCATAATTGGTCCCATGAGAACAGAAAGATTGCCTTCATCCAACAGCCACTGGTTTTGGCGCCATTTCCTTGAAGACACCTTTTTATCGTCAAGAGAAACATGCTGCAGAATTTCCATGATCACCTTAACTCGATCTTCCCAGATATACAATTCACGAGGGACAGAAAAGAGCAGTAGCTACCCATTCTTGATGTGCTGTTCAGGCAAATTTCCAACGGTGACCTAGAAACAGCTGTTTACAGGAAGGCGACGCAGCTTCTCAATTTTCACAGCAAACATCTGGTTACTTACAAATGAAGCTGTGTGAGAACGCTTTTCAAACGAATCCAGACTCACTGCAGCAACACGGAAGAGAAAGCACGTGAGGCTCGTTATCTCCGCGACCACTTTATGCGGAACGGCTATACCCAGGCGTTCATGAGTCGATGCCTACGTGTGCGCCCCCGGAAGACCCATCCAGAACAAGCGTCTGTGGTATGACATGCGCTGCCATACATCACGGACGTGTCAGAAGCGACCGAGCGCATGGCTGTGGGACTAGGTGTCGGAAGTACAAACTGGTCCAGAGCTGCCATGTGCAGCAGTGTCATGGAAATCAAGGACAACGTAAATCCTAATGAGCAGTCAGGTCTATTTTATCGCATCCCGTGCCCAAAATGTTCTCTTGATTACACAGGACAGACTAGACGTATGCTAGGATCGCGCATACACGAGCATAAACTGGCGATGAGACGTGGTGACGGATTATCACAAGTGGCTACTCCAACCTACGAAACGGGTTACGAGTATAATTTTGCAGCCATGAAAATAATCGCCTGCGTCAGAAGCAAGAGAAACTGGGAATTAACTGAGGCCTGGGCCTCCGATGAGAACCCAGTCCATCGGTTCATCGAACTGACGTCGACATAAAGAGCCCTGCGCAGTCACCTGCGGATAGGCGTCACTGGTTGGCTCTGCCCCCGCTAACGGTTGCTTGTTTTTGCTGTCACTTTTATCTCTGGCGATAGACTCTAGTAAGAGTTCGAAGGCTCAGATGAATAAAGCCCTGATTCCAGTGAGTGCTAATTTTTATTTACTTGTATTAAAGCTCCCACGCAACACGTTCGGCCGATTCTGTTATAAGGACTCCGCCAGTTTCGTGTTTAACGTGCTTGCGCCATCTATATACCCAGTGTACCTAATAGTCTCCCGGATAATGTCCCTCCTCGGCTCTGTACATACCCCATGGACTTGAAAGCATTCTTTGGGAAATAAGAACAGTCACGAAAGTTACCTGAATCTTCAAATCCATACAGTCAGCACCAAGGTGGGGTCCACATCCTAGAGCCAAATTACCAATATGATGTGGATCGGAAATAACTTAGGACGAGATCTTTTAGAGACCTGAGCCTCTGACGGATTTCCAACCAATCTCGAGCAGTGCTCTCACTGCCGAACTAAACGAACCGCCTCCCAGACATGGACACAGGCTGTGGGACAGTAAATGAGCCATTCGTTTATTACTCCTTCGTTCTGCTTAAGGACTCCTGTAGCGGTACCAGAGTTCGGATAAATGTCATGCCTATTGCGGTGATCGATAACGTTTCTCTTTTTCACTAAAGGGGAACTGGCATACTTTATTTTTTGCTAGTGAAAACATCATCAGAGCATTTAAAGTCACGTTTACGGCGGTCTTTCATCGAGTTGGCATCGAATTCGGTTTGTAAAGAGCAGAAAATTACAAGGTTACCGGTACACGTATTTTCTATTGTATCGACTGCTACCTGTGTTTCCCTCATTTGCCCCCAAATGTCCCCAATCAATCTCCGTGAAGGCCATACACACACACACCTTGCCATTATGTTAGATCAACCTAAGACCTCTTTTTCATCTCTCATTTTGTTTGCTCCGTGAATAGCTATACAGTTTCGAACCGCCACAATGTTTAGGCATCTTCAAAGTTCAGCTTTTTGGAGCGAA
The DNA here is from genome assembly GCA_017591395.1 of Schistocephalus solidus. Taxonomy (NCBI): domain Eukaryota; kingdom Metazoa; phylum Platyhelminthes; class Cestoda; order Diphyllobothriidea; family Diphyllobothriidae; genus Schistocephalus; species Schistocephalus solidus. The sequence continues at coordinate 47,498 of WEDG01008685.1, read as the reverse complement.
TTTAGCCACAGCCTCGATTGAGCCTAACTACACTTGCCAAAATAAACAAGCGTTCGGCCTTGAGCTCCTCTCGCACAGCAGTTCGTCTGACTTTGATCAGAGCCCAGCTCAGCCTCTGCAGCCGTGTTCTCTCTCGCCGTGCGGTGGTTTGCCTGCTAGCTGCATGCAACCAAATTGTCGCTTTCAGGTCAAGTCCTGCTCACAGACGCGAATTGAGTATGCATTCTGCCGCATGTACCTGACGCTTTATTCGCGACTGTATCAATTAAGGTCGTGAGCAGGCTAAACCGGTGGATATCAAGATGGAAAGGTAAACCATCGGAAAATGATCATAGAATGATATTACCGGCAAAGAAGGGGGAGACTGAAATGTGGCCATTTCTGGTTTAGTAGCCGTCGTCCGCCAGACATACCCAACCCCACGTGATGCCCCACCTGAGGTTCTTATCCGTAACCCGTTGATCGAAAGCCCAGCGTCCTAACTATTGAGCTACGGGCTCATTTTCTTGCCGGTTTCGATCGAGAATATTATCATTGCTGGATGGAAGCTCACTGATCGGTTACGGGACTCACTCGTCCTGTACTGATTTTGGGCTCACTCTCGAGCCCCGTCAGCAGCCGCACAGCGGCTGGTAGCATAGGTAGCATTAAATTACCATCAAAGACAAGGGAGACTGGAATAGCCATTTCTGGCTTATTAGCCGTCGTCAGCCACTGAAGAGTGAAAGTGAGGAGCGTTTGACTTGTGATCAACAGGTCTCGGTGTAGCACCACCTGGAGTTTCGGTGCAACTGGCTGATGATGGCTAATATGCCAGAAATGGCTATTCCCGTCTTCCTTGTCTTTGCCGGTAATGTCATTCTGCCTATGCTACCAGCCGCTGTGTGGCTGCTGGCGGGTCTCGAGAGCGAGCCCCAAAGCAGTGCAGGATGAGTGCGTCCCGTGACCGATCGGTGAGTTTCCATCTCGCGATGAAAATGAGAAGCTCATTGGTTAACCATGCTGCAGCTTTGCGCTATTCACAGCTCAGCACTAGGAAGCCATAGCTGGAGCCAAGATGGGAGCCTTAAGAGCAAATTATGTGTTTATCTTTAATTTAACTGAACGATAGATGGGAGATTTTAGTGCAAAATCAGGATAAATATCTATAGAGGCCTCGGCAAATTTAGTGAATCCGAGTATGTTAAGTAAACCCACCCCCCTAGGCAACCACAAGCAAGCTGCTGAATTTCCGAGTTATCGACCCCTCGTTGTTCGGCTGATCATAAATTCACAAGTTTAGCATGGTGTATATAGTAGAAAGTACTGTCCTCTCATAGTAGTCACGCATCAGCCGCCTCTAAATAGGTCCTATCAGGGTATTAGAGAACTTTTTAGCATCCCAATTAGAGTAAAAGCAGGCAAGGCCAATAGTGATTTTTTACGCTTTGTTCCTCGTCCGCTAAAATAATATCCCAAAGAAAGTGCACAGTCCCGTCTGATGCCATGCAACTAACTTCCTTGTGAGATAGAACGAACTTCGTTACTTAGACGCCAGCACATGATACATTAGAAATATACGCTCTCCTGGATTACATACTGACGAGATTTAAGTTCGGGCCTGTGAATGCTCACCAATGGTATCTGCATTTACTGGTTCCTCCTCAGTAGATCCATTGCGGAGCTCTATGACTTGAGTTTCAAAGGCTGCCATCTGACGTGATACCTTGGTCCTCAGGGCGAGTATTGTAGAGTTAATGGCTGACTAAGAGTTGGGCTGCAATGACTCTACCGCAGTTTGACCTTAATGACTCGGCTCTCATTGATGTGAGAGCCGAGTCAGCCTTAGTGTAACCTGGTGCAACCCGGTCGTGTGTGTCCTGCGTAGATGGGCTGTTTAGCTTTGCCAGCTGCGCTGCGTGTCCTAATCTGGTTTTCTTGCGACTATCTTACCATCAGAACAGTGCGGTTAAAGGGGAAAAGTACGATAAAGGCGTCTGTAAACTACTTCACGTGCATGGCACCAATGCTGCATCCACGCCCGCGATAAACGCTTTCACCCGTGACGGTCAAACTCAACATAGAAGGTATCATGGAAACCTGAGTCAAAGCAGGCATGTACTAAACCGGCATCGCTCATTAGAAGCTAGTCTACTTTAAGAAAATAACGGCGAGAGAATCTTTCGAGAAGTGATGGTAGGGCCATTCGTATGAGACCAAGCTTAATTCTTCACCATTCAACCAGTCTGATGTATCCTAACGCACGTCTATCGTGTATTTTTACTTTTCAAAACCTCCCTGTCCTATTACATTCGCCCATGTCTCTCGTAGCCCTAACGCGACAGCTGCCGGGAACAGGAATCTCATAGGCCCACTAACGTCTTTTAATCACCGAGTCATACGTCTAGGAAACTCCAATCCTCCATTGAAAGAATTCAGACGTAAGTCGCGATGAAATTTCTCTCGCTTCCCCTGGGGCGTCTGTTCAGTACCAACCTTCTAAAGCACAGCTAACCTCCGAACTAACTGGAGACATCGATTGCTCATCTTCTGCCTTAAAAAATCTAGGCGACTAACTACTGACTGCCATCCCCTCAGATTCATTGGCATAGCGCGCAAAATCATGAAAAAAAAACATTCAGGAGCATCTGCATAATCATTTTTGAGTTATAATAACCGGTCAGCTCCAATCGACATGACTTCCTCAAAGGCAGATCATATATCATCGACCTATTCTTTGCAGAGGAACTCTCGAACAGTAAGCTGGACTGTGAGGGAGATACCCAGATCGACTCACTAGACCCCAGCAACGCTTTCGGTGACGTCAAGCTCTGACTGCTCACATAAAATTGGTGCAATTATGGCTTCGATAGAAAGGCACTCAATTTTAGCATCGGCTTTCTGCTTATGTGCCTTGATGACACTTGGCCCGAGTTGCCAGTCCATAGCAATTTTACTCAATGCTCTGTGATCAAGTAGCAGTATGTTCTTGTTAACATCGATGAAGCTCCAGGGGGACAGAGGTTTTCGAATTTTCTTGAAAGAGAGAGATTTGGTTATTGTCTACACAGTTTAACCAATGGGGTTTCGCAAAAGGATGGAAAAAAATCCCAATGCACCATCGATAACCCTGAGGTAAACATAGAAATGTGCCTGCCCATGTAGCCTGACGGTACACTTGTCCCTTAATAGGTAGAATGACATTAACGACAAAGACGAGGGAAACTGTAATGTACATTTCTAGCTTATTAGCCATCGTCAGCCAACCATACCAAACCCCAGGTGGTCCACCATCCGAGCTTTGCATTCTGATCAATGGGTCGTGGGTACGATCCTCGGCTGGTGCACCATCTGGGGTTGGATATGACTGACTGATGACAGCTAAAAAGCCAGAAATGGTCATTCCGGTCTTCTTTGTCTTTGTCGGTCCCATTTGATCGGCATATGCTACACGTCGCTATGCGACCGCCTGCGAGGGCTATAAAGTGAGCTTCAGGGCACAACGGAACATGCATGTTCCTTAAGCAGATCGTTGATCAGGCATTTCAGTTTCCCTTGTCTTTGCCGGCCACATTCATCTGCCTCGTCTACTACTAGCCACTGTGTGGCTGTTGGCGGGGCTCGAGAGTGAACCTCAAGGCAGAGCGGAACGAGCGAGTTCTGTTAGCGATCGGTGAACGTTCATCAATGAATGCAACTTGACGAGTCTGCTCTCAACCGAGGCATTTTAACCCATACTAACCTGGCAGGATCAAAGCAATGTTCGCATGTTGCTTTCAGGGCAATTCGAGGGCGTACCCTCACCGAACAAACTATTTGTTTGTTGCATGTGACGTTTGCTTGGTCTCATCCCCAAAATGTTCCTCACCACCATGGCCTCCTTGTCCTCGTCGTAACATAAAGGTTCTGAGAAGATTCAACTTCAGGTGACTAAACTTGTCCGCTTCAGTCGAACTCTAACCCCTGTGCAAGGCCAAAGTTGACTTCCTCTTCTCTAGTTACGAGACATGACAGCAGGGATGCCTTGTGCAGCCGCCCAAACAGGACACAGGAAGAGGAACCGCCCGCCCGCCTGCCAACAATATGTGGCCTTACTGTAAATTTCAGGAAGGATAAATACACCTGTGTATTAGCGCTAACACCAACTGTCACTTTACTCTTAACCCTGGTCCCACCCTAAACCTAAAGCCTACAGTTGCCAGGATACTAACCTTAACCCTAAGTCTTATCATGAACCTAACCCTAACTCTGGTCGTAGCCTCAAACTAAAACCTATCCCTAAACTTAACCCTTACCCTCACTTTAATCCTAGACCTAAAAACCTTGGAATTTAGCACAACTTCATATGTATTATGGGTGGTCCCTTTCCCGTGTCCACAGAAGACCAAGCGATGTGGACTTGGGTATTTGTTTTCTAGCGTGGCTGTGCAAGTAATCTTTCGGCTCACCCTAAACAGTTTTTAAACCCCACTTGCCTGCCCGTATTCGACAGATAGCGCGTGTGTTCCGCTGTTCGGCATTATTTGCATTCTTCGTTTATGTTCCCGCACGTTCTCCCCTCCTGCTTTTTTTAGCAGTGCGGATGCCAATAACATTGTTTGATTTCGCTGCCGCATCCTGACTGCATTCCCGTAACCATCATTATATATTTCTGCCAAGCATTCGATACTTAGCTTTGATCCTACCCGTACCTATTTTCGTCAGTGAACACCAACATTTCACGGCTTGCTGCGATTTCTGGATAATTCCTTTGTTGCTCCTTCGCCCTGACATCCCTTCCTAATTTCCTGCCCAGCACTTTAGTGCTCGGCTGGGGTTCGATCAGTAGTGATGTCACTTACAGAATTATACTGACTCACGATCACGGACAGCCCATCTACGATCTAATGCACCAACGAGCCAGCCACACGCCATTTAAGGTTACTTTCTGCTCAGTCGACAGCGCTCATAAATAGTATACCTTGCACGCAGTCCTTCAAGTTACCGGAACTCCGCTGTCCAATCTGCGCGTGTGTTGCTCTAATCTTGCGACCGTTTCAAGCCCAGCCATGGTCTTTTCTACCGTCGGTACCATGGATCAGCTATCTCAGGAAAATTCTGAAAAATGTTTTTTATTCAAAAAAAATATTATTTAAACAGGGTCGCAAAAGTAATCATCGTGCCGCCCTCAGCATGCCGGCTTTTGAACAAGCTTCGTTCTAGTCGCTTGCAAAAAGTACGCTCTGTAAAAATGACGACTTCCGTAGTATATATCAGTATCAGTATCAGTATATTTGAGGGAGATGTAGGTGAGTTCCCTTTGAATTCCCTATTTGTACATGCGAGTTGTGGTATCAAAAAAAATAGTATCTCGATATGTTGGCGAGGCCAACATAGTGGAACACAGTTGAAAAAGAGCAGACAGTGAAAAAAAACTCCCGGTGATATTTAGGAGAAAAAAACTGTCGCCCTTGGGATGGGGTCCAACGGGGGGCATTTCGGAGGTCACATGAATCAGCCAGCTTCTCCCTTGCTGATTGCAGAGTCCGTTGAGGGATTTCAAAGGCGGAAATATATGTCCAGATCATCCTCGTTCCATTGCGGTTCGAACCAAAGGAGAACGTTCATACACCTCATGGACGACGGTCGCCAGGTCCAGCTGATGCGCATACTCACGGTGTCACCAAAGTGTGCAAATAATTAAGCAGAAAAGACCTCAAGGACTTTTACTGTCTATATAAATTCAGATATATTTTCTCGAAAGCATGCAAGAAAATATCCTTTCTTATACTCATTAGGTTGCCAATTACGTCTTCTTTAAACCTTATTCTTGAAGTTCCTAACTATCAGCTTTTTTTGAAATATCCATTCATGAAGCATCGTATTTGTCCATTTATTAATGCTGCTTTAAGGTATGCAATATGGCCCAAATATATTGCCAAATTTATGAGTATTATTTGATGCCTACCTAGTAACTTAAAGAGGTGTGTGATTTTCCTTAGACAACATGTAATTTGGAAACCCTAAACGCAAGTGCAACGGCGGGTCGACTTCAAAATTATTCGGCGATTACCGAAGTTCTTTAAAACCGAAAGATACTATTTGTATGTGTGTAAAATTTAAAGATATAGTTTACAACAGAGAATCGCAAGAAGGAATATCTGCGTGCAGGAAGCTATAAGACAGTAAAGATCAGTGAGAAAACCAATGACCACTTAAATACTTATTTTTAAAGTTTAGATTTTGCAGGCGACCGGGGAACGAAGCTGGTAGCTGGCATCCTGAAATGACTGAAATATTTGGGGATTATGCTACACGATAGTTCATATTACAACCCCAATTAGGGAATCTTGTCAAAATGGAACATGTTTCACAATTTTGATGAAAATTTCATGAGATAGCACCTCTACTACAGGTGGTAGTTTTGTTAAGCCGGTCTTAACAGATGGTAAATGAAAGCAGTGTTTCTAACTGATCGCAGTCAGGCTAAGTCATGTAGCCCTGAATGGTGCACAAACGAGTATGAATATTATCCGCCTGAAGTCAGGGTTGGATGGCGTGAAGCAGAGGCTTCCGTCCAACAAATTATTGTGGAGAGGAAACTCGCGCCTTCCATGGCACGGCTCCAATGGGCGCGTCATTCAGGTTCTAGTCAGGAAGTTTTTAGGCCGAGACTTAACTCCACCCTCTCCGTGGTCCTGCGGCAAGACTGCATGGAGATACAGAGAGAATATATTTGACGCCATGGCAGTTTGGTTGCACTTACGGCCTAGCCTGTTCCGATTCCTTACTATTTCCTGTCAGCGGGATAAACAGACCTTACTAGGACGGCCTCTTAGTCACAGCATATTGGTGGAGTTTACGGTGGATCTGGATTCAAACCCCTGCCAGAAATCATATAGTACCCATCCTGTCATTTTGCTCGCATAAGAGTTTGAAGCCGCACTTACATTCAGTCCAACATTTCGTCCATGCCAACTGGTCTGGACTGCATCACTTCCACCAAGTCTGTTGACCAGCAACCACTTGCCGCTTTTCCTCCGGCGCTACTTTTAGAGAAAAGAAATCCCAGCAATTTGTCACTTGAGAGATTTATTCGTCAAGACTGTCTCCACCGTCAATTCAATATAATTTAATTATTTCGAATTTTGACTGAAATATACTCAAACGCGTATTGGCACCTGACAATAGCAAAAAACATCCGTGAATATTCCAGACTTGGATTTTGCAACTATCATAATTATACACCTGGTGCATAGACTTAAAGACGGCTCCAAAATTTTTAACCAGGTATTATTCTAGTCATCAACAACTGACCCCAAAAGGGCTGAAATTGGATGAAAATGCTGTGCTAAACTCTACTGAGCGTACAGGTACTTGCTGAAAGCCCAGACACGGGTTTCTCCGATATTCTGCCGCTGCATGACAGCGTTCTGAGAGGTTCGACTCCTCTGAGGGCCCTCCAGCGTTCCCCGTGCGCTTTCTGGTAGATCCTTTGACTCACTTGTGAAAAACTCGGCGGCCTCGGTGGGATTCGAACCCACGCCAACAAGGGGAAGGCTTTAGTACAGCCAGCGCTCTAGCCAACTGGTAGATTCTCCCGTTAAGAAATTGCTGCTTTGTTGTCTCCGCAGAAATTAATCGCTAACTTGGAGTGAATGGAAGTGTTGGGTGTTGTTGGGAAATATTGAGTCAAAGCCAATATTTTGCCCTTTTTTCCACTGACAAAGACCAGAATTTAATCCTATTAAAATTCCGTAAAAAGGATTTTCGGAAGGGAAAAATACCAATGTCCAAACAGTTAAACGAAGTAAATATAATCGACAGCATCAGCAACAATTAGGTTCGAAACGGGGCTCGATATTGCGTCTCCAGCATTTTAGATGAGCGTTTTCTAACTTCTGCCAGATAGGAGTTGTCCTTCTCCCCCATGACAGGGCTTGTGAACAGGTACCGCCCGTAATACAAGTGGTTTTGCGCTAGCATCCGGGGAAAGTAGAGTTAGGGTTGAGGTTAGCGTTAAGTTTACGGTTGGGTTACGATTAGGGTTACGGCCAAGGTTTGGGTTACGTTTTATCTTCGGGTTCGGACAGGAAAATAACTACCCTTCCTTGATTTGAGTGTACAGCCACCTGTATTACGTGGGCAGGGCGTTTCTATTCACCCGTCCTGTTTTGGGGTCCATATAAACGATTCAATCTCTGCCATGGCAACTGACCTACCAATCGAAAAGGGATTTCGAGAAACTTTTTATTGGTTCTATACACAAATTTTACCCAACGTACGAAATCATGTCTGCAGACATTTAAGAATGAATAATTATTCTCGGTCAAATCAATAAATCAGGAGCGATGCAAATAACTTGTAATTGTACAGTAAGTCCAAAAATTCTGAAGTCGAGTTAGTTTAAACTAATTAAACAAACCAGAGCCTTCGGTCTCCAACATATATAGTATATATAATAATTCAGGGTATTAATTATCATGCCTACGAAGAAATTTTAACTATGCACAACCATTGGTGTGTTAGAATAAGACAAACGAATTTCGATGTTTTATTCCTGAGCCAGCAGCTTTTTCTTCACCCCCAAGCTTAAATATAAGCTTATGACACAGAAAAGCCAAGAATACTTTCAAAGCATCGGCTTGTGGCACCAAGGTGTGAACTTAATGTTTTTATTAAATTTTTTATTCAAGGACGATTCTTCACGGTGAATGGAGGACCTTTTTTGCTAAAATTTTTGGAATTTTACTTTCAAAATAAAGCGTAGCTCTCTCTCTTTATCTGACGGGGCTCTCTTTAACAGGGCCTTCTTGGCACCCTGATTTCAAGTCCTCTTAACCACTCCTACATTTTTAAATCTTTCTCTAACTACTCCCCCTTTTTGTGTGTTTATTCCGCGTGGTATTTTGTCCAAGGTTTTTCAGTTATACTTTTTAAACCAAAATAAAAATTCTAATATATTATAAAAAACTGCCTAATTGACTTTTTTATTATGATTGGCAAGCAGTTATTAGAATTTTACCGCAGTAACTTATAATTGGAAGAATTTACAAACGATTTATTAGGTAGAAAATTTGTCAATGTGTGCAAAACTTCATACGTGTTTATTCCGAGAGCCATACAGAAATTCCTCCGACTAAACAGGATAGTGTACTTTCGAGAACTCCTATTTTTATCTCTCTCTCTCTCTTCAACAAAACTAATGTCACAATGGCCCCGTTGATGCTACGGCGGTACACGCTCTGTTTTTTTACATACTTGCCCTTCTTCGATCCACACGTTCTGAACAATAATAATGTAAGTTGGCGAACATGCGTCACAAATAGCGAATCCGTTCCAACTGATCGTTGCCGCCTAGCACGTACGTTCACGTGTGTTTAGATCTCATCACATGACCTAGTTCGCTTGTAGGCGGTCACATGGCGCCTGTCGTTGATGTCTATATTTGTCTCCGATCGCTGCAGTTCCGGACGGCCAAACTTCAGGTACTATTTTAGACTTTGAGTTTACATGACATACTGAACTGACAGCACAGGTACCAGGTAAAAGCCCAAATACGTGTTTCGTGAATATTCTGCCGCTGCATGACATAACTGCGAGGGGTTCGGTGGTTAGCCCGCTGTTGCTGATTGACTTCGGCCCGAGTATTCATATCCACCTTTGGTCTCCGCCTATAAAGCTTAGTTCAGGTTGATTAAATCCAAGTTGGTGATGAATTTTTGAAGAAATTAAAAAGTAACAGCTTTTTACTTCTTCATCATCTTGGTTGCAACTGGGCTGAGCAATCAACGCTTCTCCAAGTGAAATCTCTGGGAGCACAGAAATGCTCCACAGCTAATGGAAACCTCCGAATATCTCCTGTGGGGGCTCCAGTTTTGACCTAACCTGCGTAAAAGATGTCGGCATTACCCATGCGCATCAATCAGTTTCTGAACAACCCGAGTTAAGAGAAGTGTGCATGCGTCACTACAAGTGAACGAAGCCCCACCGGGAGCCATGAGTTTAATCACACTTTGGTCAAGTTACCCGCCCAGCCTGCTGTAACGTATGGAATCCACCAATTCTGATGCAGTTAACTGAATTTCCTAAGCAATAAATCTAGAATCCACCAGATGCCTACCAGGCACAGTTAATTAGTAGGGGAATTTTAACAGATTTAAATAATTCATTTAACCCAATTTTGAAAAACTCGGCATCTTCGCTGGGATTCGAACTCACAACAGCTTTAGTACAGCCAACGCCCTTGCCACTTGAGCTATGAGGGAAGTGTGATTAAATTTACGACTCCGGGTGGGGGCCTCGTCGCTCAGTTGGCTGTACTAAGCCTTACCAACACACGGTAGATGCTCCTGACTATCAAGGGGGGCAGAGGAGAACACGGCAGGCGTTACTGGGGCTGCGCCGATAGGGCTTACTTGTGTGGCCCCCGCGGAAGGACATGTGAGCAGGAGTTGTCTGTAATACAGGTGGCTTTATGCTAAATTCCAGGAAAATTAGGGTTAACTTTAAGGTTAGCGTCAAATTTACGGTTGGGGGTTAAGATTAGGGTTATGGTTATTGTTAGGGTTAGGACACAGAAGTATTTACCCTTCCTACAATTAAGCGCCAAGTCAACTATCTGACGGCGGGGTTCCTATCCTCTCGGTGGAGGTCATATGAGTAATCCCGACCTGTGCGCTCATGCCACACAGGGGAGCGTGGTGGTACACCTCAGCACCGACTCCCGCCGCGCCAGCCATCTGCGCCTAACCGGGCCTCGAATCTTCTGCACCCTTGGCGGACTTTTGAAATTGAGCTGGCATTTTTTCTACTCTCAATTCGCATGTAAATTTTCTTATATGTAAATCGGCCAGCGGATTTCGTCCATTGTATCCCGATGTTTAACCCTCTTTGTTTATATGAACTACTATAACGAGGTCATCGGGGCACGACGCTGGCAACGTCTTGAAGGAAGTCCAATTTGATCTACATTTTGCGACTCATTCAAGGACGATTCTTCATGATATCGATAGTTGCCGTCTTCGGCCATTCGTTTGTGATCTTCTGGTGTTATGTGGTTTGTGTGCCCAATCTTATTCACGGTAAATGGAGGACTTTTTCTGAAAATTTTGGAATTATACTTTCAAAATAAAGCATACCTCTCTACATCTCTCGCGCGCTGTCTTGACACCAGGCGCAGGTAGGTGAGGGAGAAATGGGTGCAGTAGACGCGCACTTTGTGCACATGGTGGAATCCGTCGGAAACCGCGACTGAACTGCCTTTAGCGCGCTTAAGAATTCTGCATCAACCTGATGTAGTTTGCTTCTCTGATAGTGGTTCTTCATATCTGATTTACCTCGCAAATGGAAGACCATCACAAGAGCAGCTACTCATTGCATGGGTTGTAATGTTTGCACTCCCGTTTATGAATCGCGTACAGCTATCCGACACGCGGTGTGACCTTGAAGCGTGACCTTGAAGTGGCGCATTCATTCTCCATTATAACCGGAAATTCCTGTCTATTTAAGCGTACAGGAAAAAATGGCCGACAGACAGTACAGTCAGGTTGGCGCAGCGAAACACCGCCGTCTCCCTCAGCGCTGGCGAGAAACGACTTGCATGCACGTCGTCAGGATGCACTGTTTGTTTAGGCCAATAACGCAGCCGGGGTTGAGGAGTCATCAAGTCTGGTTCTACCCTGACGTGTGCAAGTGTGTGCGCAATGGGGAGGAGCGCGCCGGGGACAGTGGACTAATGGGAGGAAGGGGCGTTAAAAAACACAGGCAGAGCAGCCTGTCGGTCCTGCAAGGCAGGCTGGGGTAGGCGGACGCCAGCAAAATGCAGACACTCCGAGGTTCTAAAGGGTGTGTTTCGAAGTCTGGCCAGAGCCACCGCTTGGAAAAGCGAGACACTGGTTTCGAATGTCGGAGTCAATAAGGACAGGCTTTATATAGTAGTCCTGGATGTCTTGGTGGCGGAGGACGCTTATACGCCCTCCCTCGCCCGGTAGGATTTGGGAAAAGTAACCGCCCTAATGCAGGCGACTGTGTGCTAAATTTTCAGGAAAATAAGGGTTGGGGCTAAGGTTGAAGTTAGGGTTAAGAGTAAGGTCCGATGTAGGTTTTAGGTTAGAGTTAGTGTTAATGATAGGACAGGGTATATGTACCCTTCCTGGAATTTACCGCCAAGCCACCTGTATTACTTGGGCGTACTTTCCAATCGAAGACGGAGGTGGATCAGCAATTTCGATTCCTGATGGTTTTGGCTCGAAGTGAGTAGGTCGCTCGTAATACGATCATGTTGGTTTAGATTAAATGTTTCCAACACTACAAAAACCAAAGCCGCCTTAACCTAGCATTTGTGGATAGCTGCGGAAGGTAGCAGAAATTTTGATAACGTTTTTCACAAAGGCCATTTTTGTGTGCTCTGCTGCACAAAGAAGGTAATTAGTCAATCATAAGGTCACTCGATATATGAGTAATTACTGGTTTGGACAATCCGCGGGTTTAGGATCAACGAACAGTTTGGGCCAGTGGAAACCTATACCTATGGCTATAAATAGTAGCAAGAGGATGGAAGAACAACATGGTGAAGGTGGAACGAGGACATCCTGCAATTGAGGGGGTGTGAACACGAGCAGTGTGAGTCGATGCACACGGCGCACCAACGGAGAACAGAACCTGATAATCTACAAAGATCACATAGTAAAATGACTCTCTGTCCCATTGTGTATCAAACTGGTTCGTACGACTGCACAACTATTCCAGTAAACTGGCTCGGGTCTATAAACGGATCTCGCCTGAACACAAAGCTGAAATTATTTGCACTAACGCGCAAAGCCTCCAACCAAAAATGGATGAACTGAGAATCCATAATTTTGCCCTGCTCCCAGACTTTATCTCAATAACAGAAACCTGGTTGTCCGAACAGTTTGACGACATGGAGCTTGAACTTCCTGGATTCCAATTGTTTTGCAGAGACATAGAAAATCGAAGGGGTGGAGGCATAGGAACATTCGTAAGGAATGAGTTGCATGTTTCAAAAAAACTTCAAAAGATGACTTCTACGGAAGCAGTATGGTTGACCGTAAGAGGTTCTCAAAGCCTTGATGTCTTAACGGTGTATTGAACCCCCGGAAACGATCATGAAGCTGATGCCCAATTGCTGGATGAGCTCAAGGTATTTGCTACGCAGCCGAATACTCTCATCGTTGGGAACTTTAATGCACCTAACATTCACTGGAACTCCGCCTCCGCCGACTGCTCTGAAGCAGCATTTTATTAGCGGCTTATGTTCACAACTGGCAATTTGCTTATTATCCAACACGTCTTGTTTCCGACGAGGGTTCACGAGGGCTAACAGATGGACCATGTGTTCACTAGGGTCGCCTGACAACCTCGATGTTGTGAATTGTTTACCCCATTTAGGCAAGAGCGACCATGTGGTTCTCATGTGGGAATATACATTATTCACTTTTTCGGCTCAACCGCTTGATCGCCGACCAAATATTTGGCATGGGGATTTCGAACAGATGAAAAATGGCCATCCTCCTAGCGACTGGGCATTCAGATTCTCCGACGATATCGACGAGACTTTGGGGTTAATTCAAAGACGTAGTCCGCAACCTCATTTCAAAACACTGCTCCATCCTGCGACGAAGGCTAACAAACAGACCTCACTGGTTGACTCTATCCTTAAAGAAGGAAATTAACAAGAAGAGGAAACTGTATAAAAGACTCCGCATTTATAAGACTCTGGAATCTATCAACAGTTACAAGTTGCAGCGAAACTGGGTTGAAATTCTCATCACCAGAGATCGGCTAGTCTTCGAAAAGGATCTGTTGAAACGTGCCATGATTAATCCCAAAGTCCGTTACAGTTATACAAGGCAGAGCACGTGGAACAAGGATCCAATTCCAATATTGCGGACTGTCGAGGGTGCGGAAATCTAAGACGACAAGGGTAAGTCTGAATATCTTTCTCAGTTCTTCCGGTCCGTCGTGAAAACAGAACCTGAATTTTTCCCACCCACTTGTGAAGACGAGGTAATGTCTACTATGGAAACGGTCCGCTTCACCGAGTAAATCATTCAGTAAGAGTTTCCAAACCTTACAGAGTCGATTTTTCCAGGTCGCGATCCAATCTCGGCCAAGCTGCTAAAGGAGCTAGCTTCTGAAATGGTCAAACCACTAGTTTTACTCTTTCAGGCATCGTTTGCTACTGGGTGTCTACCCTGCGATTGGAAGGCCGCAACCATTACTCTATTCAAGAATGGAAGCCGACCATCTACAAATAACTACAGACCGGTGAGCCTTACCTCCATGTGTTGCAAAATCATGGAGACAATAATAAATAAAGTGTTGCTGCAACTCCTCGAGCAGAATCACCTTCTCTCTGATGCCCAAAACGGCTTTCGCAATCGTAGGTCTTGTCTTACGAACCATTTATATTTTTGCTGAAAATTTTGAATGATACTTCACAATAAAGCGTATTCCTCTCTCTCTCTCTCTCTCTCTCTCTCTCTCTCTCTCTCTCTCTCTCTCTCTCTCTCTCTCTCTCTCTCTCTCTCTCTCTCTCTCTCTTCTCTCTCTCTCTCTCTCTCTCTCTCTCTCTCTCTCTCTCAAACCTGCTCTTCTCACTTTAACGCTAGACCAAAGCACGCGACGAAGGTAAAATGGTACATGCCATCTACATCGACTTCCAAAAGAATTTCGACAGCGTTCTTCACCAACGTCTCCTGCATAAATTGCGCAGAGTAGGAGTTCGCGGAAGCCTTCTTGTATGCATCCATACAACAAGCCCACTCCCACCTCAGACAACTGACTGGCTCAGACGGTGGTCTGATTGTGGGGTTGGGGGAGAGAGTGAGGTCAACAGCTCAGCGAATTTTCCTCACTATAAACAATCTGAAGCGCTTGAAACTATCACGGCGCGCTAAATGCCGTGGCTTGGAAGGTTGCCAACTGACGGGATAACTCGGACCGCGTGGTCAGTCCAATGTGTATTTTTTTTGTGGAGTGGCGGACTGGTGGACTGAGAGTCAGGCTGCAATGGACCCTCCTTAATGTGACCTCTATGGCACTCCCACTCCGTGGGATCCGAACCAGGTGTGGTGGTGCGCCCAGAGGCGGCTCCAGCCGTGCCAGCCACTTGCGCCCTCTCCCATCTCCGGACTTCTTGATTCTATCATGACACCGGGCTCAGGTGGGGGAGGAGGAGAGAGTGCGGTAGATGCAGCTCAAGTCTACTAGCGCTTGAAACTAAATCACACGTAAATCACCGTCCCTGCACCACCCTTCCGTGGAGCATACGGTGGACATCGTCAGACTACGACGGTTGAACTGGCGTATGCATTCAGAACTTTTTGACTGGATGGTCCCAAAGAGTACAAGTCGGATACCAGCAGTACTCAGAAGTAGGCTGATGACTGATGCTGCCTCTGAGGAAGGGTTGGAGTTGGAATCCGAAACGTGAGGCGAATAAACTTCTAGTCACAACGCACGCATCTTCTTCTTTTCTAGTCCTCAGAAGTAACCATGGTGAGTGGCGTCCCACAGGGCTCAGTTTTAGGCCCTTGTTTTTATCAATGCTTGTGAAGGGACCTTGATTGTGCTGTCCTCCTGTTCGCTAACAGTATAAAACTATGGAAAGTTGTTGACAATACGGCAGACGAAAAGCATATATAACTAAACTTGAACAGGCTCGAGGACTGTTCAAAGTGCTGGCTTATGCTGTTCAATGTTAGTAAGTACAATTTCTTCAGCTTGGTCTCTGTGGAGCCTCTAGCCTGTGAATTTACTTTCTTACTGTTATACCATTGCAACCGGTTGACAGTCAGAAGGACTTGGGTGTGTGGATTACATCGTCACTCAAACCAACACTGAACTGCACGAAGGTGGCCAAGTCAGCCATGTCTGTATTGCAACTACGAGGGGATCTCATACTAACCTTTCGCGTTATGACTGGCCTGGACTATTGCTTTATCCCCAATAATTTTGTCACTCTGACTAGCACGCCCAACTTGCGAGGTCACCTTTAAAAACTACGCACAGGTAAAGCAAGGATCGATGGACGCAAGTACTTCTTCGGTAACCGAGTGTTTGTAGCGTGGAACGCTCTGCCCACGGATGATGTTCCCTCTACCACCGTGAATTCCTTTAAGCGCAAACTTTACGCTTATCGAACCCCCCATATAGTCAAATTGCATGTAATTATGCTACCCACAATAAGTGAGAAGTCTTTTATGTGCATTTTGTCGACTAGATGACGGCTGATTGTTTTCCCATGTCATTATGGAAACAACATCTTTTCAATTTTCCTTATTTATCGACGTTTTCTTTGCCTCTTTGTAACCAATAGCGAGCTGAAAGGTGTTCGCCTATCTTTACCTTAATAAAACTGAACTAAACTAAACCACAAACTGGGCTAAATATGAAAGGCGGTAGATCAGAAGTGCTGCCAGCTTTTGTTCCAGTTATTTGATTTAGTTTTCATTTTCTTTATTATTACCTAGGATTGCAGGGCCTATAAAGTTGGAATAAAATTTCAACCTGAACTATGCAGGCGGGCGGTTGAATGGTAGCTGCAGGAATCATGGAAGTAGGCGACCGGTGGATAATGTGTCAAAACCGATTATTATCCTGCAGCAGTGAAGTCACGAGACCCGAGATGGTGAGATGAAATGGAATACTCAAATCAGCCTGCACAGTCTGTGATCATTCTTTACGCTGGCAGCATCAGCCCGGTCTTAGACATCACAGGAGACTGACCGGCCGCCAGCCGGGGGGAGAGCGATCATTGCTCAGGGACGGCAGCAGTGGTTTGTGTGTGAACTGAATTAACCTGAGAGGGGCTTGGGTAACCTCGACCTTACTCTCCTTTCCAACATGCTAGGCTCCGATGGCAACACGAAGCCTAGACTGAGGCAGTGGATGACCGATAATTAGTCCCGTCTACGCGTACTACACACGTGTTGGATTCCCGAGTGCGACGAAACAGTTATCACTCGTCCGTATATCGATAGGAGTAGCTGTATTTTAAAATTTTTTGTCATTTCCTATTGGTTTAAGGACCTATCGGGTTTATAAATGAGAAACTGTTACGCCAGGGAGTCGATATCACTCACTTCCCTCCGTCGTGGTGTAGGAACTGTAGCAAGTCCGGGCAAACCGGCTAGAGATCGTGAGGTCGAGCGCACTGGATGAAGTGGTAACCTGCGATCAAAACGGCTTCACCCCTCTTCCCTTGAGCGACAGTTCGTCAACGATGCCCATGCACATCGAAATTTTTTATTTGTATGCCGTCAGCCTATCCTCGAGGGTTGAGAGCATAAGCTCACACTGCACGAATGTCTGACTGACCTGTCCAGACCTTTTGCTCTGAATTTCCGGGGATTTTTAACGGAAAAGGGGTGTGGAAGGACAAAGCGGGTCGCATTCAGTTAAAAGGTCCCGAATAGACACAGTGTATATCCCGAGTCTCTGACCCTTGAGTTGACAGCACACCCACGCGCTCTTGTGTGCACATGCGCTCTTTTGCATTCGTGTACTGCAGTGCTAACGGATAATATGTATCCACTAATAAGACTGCTATCCTGGTTGGTTGAAGTTCCGGACCCTTTATCGTTTACTTATTAGCACACTGTCGTTTGGTATCAAGTATTGATGACCCAAAAAATTTTGCATTTAGGAGTTTGTCGTAAAACCTCAGCTTATTTGGTTTCTATTTTATGCCACTTTTTGACAACTTCCTGGGTTTTTCTGCATTTTGCAGCGTCAAAATTATCTTAGCTCGTAGATTCGAGTCCTCTGTAATTGGTTAGAGGACATTTTCGAAGTTTCAAATATCTGTCAGTCTGAGAGAGAGAGAGAGAGAGAGAGAGAGAGAGAGAGAGAGAGAGAGAGAGAGAGAGAGAGAGAGAGAGAGAGAGAGAGAGAGAGAGAGAGAGAGAGAGAGAGAGAGAGAGAGAGAGAGAGAGAGAGAGAGAGAGAGAGAGAGAGAGAGAGAGAGAGAGAGAGAGAGAGAGAGAGAGAGAGAGAGAGAGAGAGACTGTTTCAGTTATAAGTAACCAGAATGGAAGCGAAGAAACGCGCCAAACATCGCCCTAATTAGTTTTGAAATTTAGGACTAGTGATCGACTTAATCACACGACAGTCACGAATGACGATGTCCACCGTATGTATCACGTAGTAGGGGACGGAGGACAGTGACTCCCTCTAGAAAGTAGTTAATAGACAAGCAAATTTACGCAGCATCGGCCGCAATCTCTCCTCCCGCACCCACGTGGACCCTGTGGTGAAAGGGGATCCGGACGGCTGGAGGTGGGCTTGGGTGCAGTGGAGGACACAGTGTACCAACCCGTCTGCGCGTGCCACAAGGAGGAGGAGAAGGGCGACTTGGATCCCACAGAGGTGGGGCCTGTCATAGAGGCTATAGTAAGAAGGAGCCATTGAGCTCGACTATCCGGATTGAGAGGACCGCATTACTCCTTCAGTTGGCAGCTTTTTAAGCCATGACTTTTAGTGCGTCGTGATAGATGCAAGCGTGTCGGATTTACTATAGTGGATATATATTCCCCAACGTCAACCTCCCTTTTCCCTTGCACTAGTCCCCTATCCGAGCCTGTAAGTCATCTGGTACTGGGATTGGGCTCATTCACCGTCTAGATGTACTACCAAACCCCCAAACATTGCAAGGCTCTATTCATGCGTGCCGTTATCCTGCTGCCCTTCGTCTTGGTTCAGCGTGACCACAGCGTTGCCCGTTGTGGTAGTAGACTTCATCATCCAGGACAGGCAATATTTTAGGGCCTCGTCCATTTGTGTCTGCCTGTTTATACGCTTGCATCGGTCGAAGGACTAGGTTTCCCCCCAAAAAGCATAAGTGAGCACTGCCCGATGTGACTCTAGCGGGATGTGACCGATTCCGTTTGAGCGCACCCTCTTGGCCCACCTTGTAGACACAGGCCATCGAACTGGAGCCAAAGAAGCTTTACAATCGGTGTACACAGCGAGCCCTCTTGTGCAACCCACGCGCATTTGCATACCTCCTCTCTAATCCTAACGGCAAAAACCTGCCCGTTAGTGCTGCTATTAGCCTTGTCAACTACAATTTCGAATGGTTGCAACGTGGATCAATAACGGCAGCTTTGAAGGAGCGCACGGGTAATTTGTCTTCCGTCCTCAACATGGAAGAACGGCAGATTTCCCCGTCAGAGTTGACCACGTCTTGCGTGTCAATGCCAATCGCTTAACGGCTAAGAAACGAGTGCACTCAGAGCGCCACAATTATCAAAGTTCGGGCAGGGCACTAGTAGACATCGTGTCTTCTTTGCAGAACCCTAATGATGCGTAGAACTTCTGATACATGGCCAGCTTTGGGTGTGCCCGCGCATCCGTCTGCTGAGTGATATGGGCGGGAGTGAAAAAGCGTCACGTGAGTCAGTCAGCGTCAGCTTGGTCCGTTGACGGGATGATAGCCGAGTTTTTGGCCATCTGTAATTGGCTGTCCCAGAGGCTGAATGTCCGCATACCCTGACAGCTCGGGGGCCACGAGCACAGGATTCCTAACGCGGAGCCGCTACCAGAGACGGATGGCTTATACGCGCCTGAGGGGTGCTACAGGAGCAACTGAAATGTAGAAGGTGAACAGTACTCAGATGATAGTGGCACGGAGACAAAAAAGGCTAAATTTGCCGTGGCAACTAAAGGCAGATGAGGAGGCCGTAGTCGCTACGACCTTCATGCACTGTCCCAAATAGAAAGAAGAGTTAGCCTCCAGTTGGCAGGATATTGCATTCTGTACATAAAAATTAGAAATAGACTGAAAGAAGTTGGCAACTGGACGTGAGCACACGTCCATCACTGTGACAGCGACACTCCTACTTAGAGTGAGCCAATGTCACAGCTCCATATGCGAGAGCATGTCTGCGTTGGCCTTGACGTTGATTGGCTAGTTTGGATAGCCGTGCTTGTCGGTGAACCAGACTGCGCTTTCAAGCACGCGAAAGGAGCAGCGTTGTGACAAGCGTCCAGAGTAAGGCCACAAAAAATAACGAACTGTCAGTTCAATATGTGAAACGCAGTTTCAACTCTGGTGAGATTGCACCGAAGTTCAGTGCCAGAAATTTGGGTAGTACAGTCAATCAGTTCGGAGCGTGGCCCGAACTTATTTGAAAACAAGCAGCCTCCACTGTCTAGCGAAGAGTGACGAATAATGCACTTAAATTGACGAAGTACATGCTCATTATGTTTTACAAAAAATTACGGAGCAATCCGAAACATCCTTGGAATCTTGCCACCAAGAATGCTATCCACAGTATACTAGGGGAATACAGCTCTCGGATATATCTCAACGCTCTACTGGAAAGCTTCAGTTCGATGCTGCGAACCGGCAAACTGTTCCCACCAGTGAGGGAAATTCAGGGGATTCAGGTAACCGGTAAATCTGTATTCTGTTTGGACTGCAATCCGAGCCGACGGTTAAACAGATCCATACTAGTTCAGTCTCAAATTATGGAAAATAAACAATTAGGACAATTTGATCGAAAGGTTTCACGTGGGATTGCTATAAAAGTCAACTAGTTTATCGCTAACTATCGAAATAAAAACAAGTTTACTGCGTTACACAGATGCTATGCTATCATGTGCAGTTTCATCAGAATGCGGCTAATACACAGCGTGCCCGTGTCATGCACAACTCTCTCAGGAAGGTCTTTGACGACTGATGGATCGGCCGAGAACTGCCGCTGAGGTAATCATATAGGTTCCCTGATCTTGTCGCATTTGATTTCTTTCAATAGCGCTATCTGAAGTACAGGGTTTTCAAGGATAGACCCCCAACCATGCACTCTTTAGCGGAAAAGTTATAGTAGATCATAGTTTGCGAATATGGATATTTGGTACTGGGTTCTTCCATCTGGTATGAGGAATATTTTAGCTTACTACCAAGGTTATGGACAACAGTTTCAAAGCCTATTGAAATTAATTTTCCATGTTTGCTATGCATTTCCAGTTGCCTAAAGCATGGCTTATAAAGATGCCTTACAAAGTATATTAGCTAAAATAGAACATGTCTGACAATTTGCTTTTGGCAACGATGGTGGCAAGGATAAATTGTACGGTCGCATAACCAGGATCTAGGAACAGGAACGCCGCACCCACTTAATATCAGTAGCCTTGCGACAAATTTCAGTAAGGGTAAAACCTTAAATAAAACTAAATTGTAACCTCAATCTTAACCCTAACCCGAGCCCTACCCTAAGTCCAAGTCTTAACCCTTATCATACTCCTGACGCTAATTCTAAACCCCAACCTTAACCTCAACCTTAAACCTAACCCTCACCTTAATCCTAACACCGACATCGGGCGTCAAGCCACATGCATCGCGGGCGGTTCCTATTCCCGTGTCCTGATTAGGCGACCATACAAGTTCTCCTTATCACGGTGGTTATTGGGGGCAACTAACACTAAGACTTGAATAACTTGAAAATTAACAATGTGCTTGGCTTTTGCACACAGTATGTTCCTCCTACGCTGCACCGAAGTGTACACGGCAGATCTCTGCGTGTGAAACCGGATGCAGTTCCCCCCCCCTACAAGTTGCCTCGTTATTTACCTGCATCCAATATCTTCATTGAACCTATTGAATTGTCGATTCCATTTGTATTGTTATTTTCCTGTAATCTTTCAAATATTCGCCTTTAAACCCTACTTTTATGTTGTCTTTGGCTCAAAGTTCATGTTGCTTTGTTCCTCCGGTATTACTGTCTGTGAGTTGTTTGCTTGCATTTCGGTAGACTAGGGACTGTTGCAGTCAAGATGAGCATTGGTGAAGGCTGTCCTTATCGTTCCAATTTGGTAAAGTTAACGATGTCCTTACTGGACGGGTATTCTTCCAGGGGACTAATACTCACGCATGCAGACGTATACATTTGCGTACATGTGGGCTTCTTGTGTTCACTTAGCTCACGGGACACAGCAGGACGCTGGCATCAACTTCAACTCCCCTCTCCGCTTACGACAGTTCGACCGCCGTAGTCCGACGATATTCATCCTATGCTCCACAGAAGGGTGGTACAGGGACGGTGACTTTTGCGCAAATTAGCTTTGAGTGACAGTAGACTTACACTGCATCTTCCGCACTCTCCTTCCATGTCTGACAGACTTTTATGCTGTCATAAATGTAAACGTACTGTTTGTCAAGTACTAAGCTTGTCCATTTGTTACTATTCTACATTAGGTTCCTGTTTTAAGCGCCCCCGTTACGTTGTATTATGCCTTATTTGGTTCATTTTAATATAGCCGTTATCTTAAATTCGTTTTTCGTGAAAAAGTAATGATTTTTTATGTTAGTAAATATTAAGTTACAAAACAATTAGTGTCTTCTTTCGAGGAAAATTCATTTCTTTACTGCTTTTAAAACTTTGAAAGACGCAGCGTGCGCTGATTTCGCGTAAGAGGCCCTTTCTTGTGAAATTAACTGAGACTTCATGAGATAGGGCACATCTCCTGCAAACGTGTTCCTCTAGAGCCTTTGAACTGAAGCTGCACGTGGGCGGGATGCATGAGAAAAATAACATTTTCGAGGCCGAAGAACGATGGACGATGTTATGTCGTCTGATCGGGGAGGCACGGCCGACTTAATGAGATTCATCGCAACCCCTTTCCCCGCCACCGAATTTACTTCACGCTAAGTCTTTTTGAGGTTTTATGGAACTTTATAAAATAGCGAACAAAATGTAATATTCTCTAATGTAACTTTCATCATCCGACCTGGACTGTGACAGGGAGGGATGGATCCGGAAGTGAGGCTAAACGAGAGGAGCTTTAAGACGGCCTTAATAGGACTAACCGACAGTCACATTCGATATTCAATCAGGCCTTTTAGGCGCTTCCTGAGCGCACCCGGGGACGTCTTAAAATCGCCTGGTTAACGGGAACTTAAACCCGTAGGCATCAATACGCCCACCCTTGGTCCAAATGGCGTCCACTGCTGTTTTACGATAAGATCATTATGTCGGTAATAACGCCCGTTTTAATTACGCCATGCAGCCGTATGCATGCGCGTACGAGGATTTGTTGTAGTGTTCGAGGGACACCTTTGTGACGGCCAGCAGGGGTGCTGACAACCACTTAAACTCCCCTCTTCCTCTTAACGCGGACTATGCGCGTTTGAACTGCAACTGCACGGCTGAGACCGGAGAACGATGGGCGATGTTAAGTTGTCTGAACGAGGAGGCACGGTCCACTTTAATATGAGGTTCGTCGTACTCGCATGAGTGCGAAGTACTGAGCCTATGGCCTCAAGGCCCAAAGTTAATTCGCACTAGCTACAGGGCAGTCACCCATCCATCCACCAAGAATCACCCAGCCACCAATTGAATTATGACTTAACCTGGTTCATTGCCATGGTAACACTTTTCAACCAAAAGTTTAATTCAGACTTTGAGTCCACCGGCCAAAACGTGAGTCCCACCGTCTGGCAGTAACTCGGCATAGCGACCTAGTAGAGGACCGGTTGTTGGAGTTGCGGTCACAGGGGTGCAGACACCAGCAGATCGTGAATTCCTCCGTTACCGGTCCGTGTCATTAGATAGTTGGCTGCAAGTTCGAGGACATGGCCAGCACCCAGAGTAGAACGACAACATGGACCAGTGAGTCACTAGTTCGCAACGTTAGATAGTGGGAGTTCAGTCGCATGTCCACCATTCATGCCGTCTGACCACTATACTTACAAGGCCAACCACGGCATGGAAACTGGAGGTTATTTTTGTTATCCTGCCATACATGCTGGTCTCCTCACAGTCGGAAATTTTATTCAACTTGTCATGCAACCGAAAGTCACGTGCTCCATTAGAGGGCACATAACCTCGGGCTGCTGGAGTTGTGAGGGTATCGTCCGCACAACGGTACGGAGACCTGACAAATATATCAAAACCAAACGAGTAGCTTGAATCACTTCTACTTTAGCAGTGTGGTAGTCTGGTCTCGTGGCCACGGGCTCAACCGCTTACCCGTCTTGTTTTTCAGGTCCGCCTAACACCCCTTGTCTGCGTCGCGCGCGTGACTCAGCCCCGGCGTGGTAAGTTTGACACCAATCTGCATTATGTCCTTTGATGATTGGTTGCAGGTGGATAAAGGTAGGGCGCACGTGCGCACTCCGCACTGTGTCTTTGATTGGTTGTACTTCGTCTGCTGCTGTCATTTGATCCCCCTGTGCTCTCTCGGCCACGGTAAGGGCGGCCCAACTAAGTTCGTCTTCGCTGTCGCTACCCCGCACCTCGAGAATATGTGACGCTGACTTGATTCAAAAGCGCAGCTATCGTGTCGAAAACGAGAAATTGCCCAAATGAAATGTCAGACAGAAGGAGGTATTTGGACAGTCTGAGGCAGGGAGGGTAAAAGCAGCTGATAAAGCAGCGGTAGCACCATGGAACCAATCGGAGGGTCAGCCATGAATGTTGTGTTCGCCAGCACGAGATGTAAGCGGGTGTCTGAGGTATATGTAATGTGCCAAAGGACGAGTCTCGCGTGGCTCAAGCAGTCAACTGGGAGGGGCTTCGGTTGCTGTCATCATGTCGAGTAGACTGCCACAATCGTAACAGAGACTTCTGTCGACCTGGAGACCAAACATGCTGCTGCAACCACTCGTTAAAGAACTCACTAAGATGCCTTACAATGTATCCCCTGGATACAGAAACCCTCTCATATAACAGATGGGTGTGGCTATGGAGCGCTGAATGTGGAGCATCAATCCAGGAAGGCCAATGAAGGCCTGCTGGCAGCAAAAAATGGGCTTCTGAGGACCAATACTACGAGTAACAAACAACTTTGAACCTGCGAGCCCTGTCAGCGCGCGTGCAAGACTCCTCCTCTACCTTTCGGATGCCTTGGCCTTAATCGCCGAGTAAATGCCGCCAAATTACTCGTGGCTCCCCAGCATGCCAACGACACCAAACAAATTGCTACAACCTACCCCCAGAATGTACAGTTAAAGGTGTTGCGAGAGCACCTTCTGATCCTATGCTGCAGCCTTCTGGACTGAGGCCTTGCAGCCACGGCAACAGAACCACTGTCCGGAGAGGGGACAACTGCTAGCAGTGCCATCACAATGTCAAACTGTTCTCAATCGGATCACACGTTCCCCTCTTGCATTGGCCTCAGTAGACACTGTGGTACTAAAGGAAAACCACTTACAAAAACTCTGTTCAACTATCAACACGACATTCTACACGCACTCTCCTCCTCTCCAACCCAAATTCTCCCCATAATTAGGTCTTGTAATGGTGAGACGATAGTTTCTTCATTGCAAACGATGGGAACAATAAGTAACAATGGTAGATGGGCACTCACCGATCGGTTACGGGACCCACTCATCCCGCTGTGCCTTGAGGCTCACTCTAGAGCCCCACCAGCAGTCGCAGTGTGGCTAGTGATATAAGCAAAATGATATTACCGAGAAAGATAAGGGAGACTGGAATGGCCATTTCTGGCTTATTAGCCGTCATCAGTCAGCCATACCCAACTCCAGGTGTTGCGGCACCCGAGGCTCGAACTCGTGACATGTTGGTTAGAAGTCCCACGCTCTAACCCACTGCGCCAAGAGCTCGTTGTCTTGTCAGTTTCGGTCGGGATTAGTAACAGTGGTAGATGGCTGGCTGTTGACGGCTAATAAGCCAGAAATGACCATTCCAGTCTCCCTCGTCTTTTTCGGTAATATCATTCTCTCTAGAAAAATAATTAGCCTGAATACGGCACAGTGCTGGCCTAGCCTGACTAGGACAATATTTAAGGAGACTGACGTCCCATCCAACTCGGGTACTATTCCCATACTCGCCGAATTCCAAAAAAGCACACGGTCAAGAGGACCCAAAGTTGGCATGGGCGTGAAGATAAAAAAAATCGAACGCCCAATTTACGTGGATCACACAAGGTTGTTCTCGGACTCCACAGCACACGGCTTCCATAAGCGACCTTTGAAGTCACGATATACTGGTAGATTCGAAGTCTAATTAACCGTAAGCCAAGATACACATGCATGTCCGCTGCAAATGTGGCTTTCACCGATCACTCGACGACGTATAAGTGATTGTGAACCCTGGCCACTTAAAATCCCCTTTCTGTCTTCACTTATCACAAGGGCTTCCATGACCGACACATTGTCTTTGATACGCTGTCCTGCCATCCTGCAACTATTGCCAATTCTGCGTAAATCAATTTGACGAGCCGAATTTCATCATAACTAAGAAGAAGTTCATCATGGTGTTAAAGGCCTTTTCTAGATCAACAACATCGGTGAAGACCCTAGTTCTCGTTTCCTCATATTTTTCGGATGGCTTATAGAAAATGGGAATAATATATGTGGTTGTACTGTGATACCGAAATCTACAGTACACTTCCGGAAGGATTAATTGTCCCAACGTTGTATTCAGGTAATTGAGAGAGGGGATTCCGCATGACTGCCGCCTATCTGACGATTCCTCCTTGTTCATGGACGTGGAGGATGATGTTGTCTTTCAGGTCTGCAGACATTTATCTTTTCCTTCCCACTTCCTGAAGCTGTGACGTCAGTCTGCGCAGAAGACGAGACTCATCGTGCTCTGTAGTCTTCTGTCGGATTTGAGTTGGCACGCAGCGCTTTTTCACAGAACATTATTGCATGGAGAGTCAGGGTTGACAGTCAGAGACAATTTGGGCAGTCTTTTGAGGGCCACCTCACCTCGACCTGGAATTAATGTCATTGCCCACCCTTCCGTTGACTTGGAGTGCATGTCAGAGCTGCAGCACCAGCCGAATTTTACTGAACACCTTGAACACACTAGTCTTCAGATCAAGGCCATTCCTCTGTCTACTACCTGTGGTACCCTCTGGTGTGACGTATCGCGCGGTTCCGCTCGACCTGTAGAGATGAAACGAGATGTTTTTACCGCGTTGCACAATCTTTCTCACCCTGCCATCCAGGCTACCCAACGTCTCGTTAGAGAGCTTTTGGTTTGGCCCAGTATGAACACCGATATCCGCCAGGGACTCGTTCATGGCTGACCTGTCAGAAAACCAAAATTAGACGGCACAACAAAACCCCCATTGGCAATTTTCTTTACACATGTCCGCATAGATCTAGTAGGTCCTTTGCCAAAATCCCGTGGTTGCAATTACTTACTAACTTTGACTGACCGATTTACACGGTGGTCCATCGCGGTGTTCAAAAACTAATTGTAAAACAAATTACGGATTTTTGCCTAAGTAATCAAATTCTAAACTTCTCCCAACATGGATTTTTACCGGACCGTTCTTGTTAAACCTGCCACATGTCTTTTCTAAACCTACTAACCTCTCTTCGTAATGAGCAGCTATCTGTAGTAGTTACCTATTTTGATCTTAGTAAGGCATTCGATAAAGTGCCTCATAAACGACTTCTAGCTAAACTAGAAGCTATAGGATTTCGTAGTCCCCTTACTGACTTTATTAGATCATACCGATCTGATCGAAAAAAAAAGTTTTAGTGGGGTCCTCATCCTCAAGTGCTACCCCAATTGTAGGTGGTATCCTTCAAGGTACCGTGTTAGGTCCTTTGTTGTTCTTACTTTACATAAATGATATTTAATCGATAGTTAAACATTATCAATCTTATATTTATGCTGATGACCTCAAGTGCATGCATTCCTTCTCTAACTCTACGGCCGAACGATGCCTAGAACAAATACATTCGGACTTAGATGCTCATTCGGCGCGGAGCTCCACATGGCTAATGAAATTCTCACCTTCAAAGTGTCGTTATGTGTTTGTGCCTGTAAGGCTACCAAAACCTGTTATTTTTTAAGGTTGTCCATATGACTGCATGTTCCTCCATCAAGGACTTGGGCTTAAGCTACACCAATAAAGTAGATCTTTCGCCTTATGCCGATAGAATTACGGCCCAAGCTGCTCAGATACGCGGCTTTATTTCTTATAATTTCAACCTTCCTGAAATTAAATTAAGACTTTATCGTATGCTTGTGCTTCCCATTCTTGAATTTTGCTGTCCTTTCTTCGGTTTAACGAACAAATATAGCCGTTCAAAAATTGAAAATGTCTAAAAACATTTCACAGAAAAACTCCTGTATCCGACTCTTTCAAATACTTCCTACTCAACTAGATGCCAGCTGACGAAGCTAAAATTTCTTTGGGTCAGGTGACTGAAAGCAGAATTTTATATCCTTTTTCGACTAAATATAGCTCAAATCTCTCCAAGCTATCTGTCATTACCAACGTTTGTCTTCCTTATAAGCTAATAAATTCTGCACTAATTATACATCCCCCAGCATCCTCCACGTGTAAACGCTCTCTCTTCTTTGCTTCTAGGTATAGTTTTCTTTGGAATAACTTGCCAATTAAAATTAGGTCGTTAACTAGTCTATCTGCATTCAAGCGAAGACTGCACATTTATCTCAACACTGATTCTATTAACCTTTTATTTTCCTCATCTTTTCCCAGTAGCTTTCCCCATGACTCGGAGAAAGGACCATCGGGAATTTAAGTGACCCTCTTGAAACTATATTTTCGCTACCTCGGGTCGCCTATTAACTATGATGTCTCCTTATATATCCAGTCATCCAAACGATGACGTCATTCGGACGTACATATTCGGTGGTCCACAGTTTAAATTGCTACCGTTTTTTTGGATGCTAACCATCATCAGAATTCAATTCTGGATCCTTACATGCTGAGGACTTAAGTTCATTGTCGCATTTTCGTGAGATTTTGTTTCATACGCCTAAGAGATCAAGAACGAATCAACTCGACGTTTCATTATCTCATTCTGAAATGCTTCTACCGTATTACCCTAATCTACCACCTGAACATTTTTCCTAAGCAGTTTTTTTCTCCTAACTTCTATTAAAAAATGAAGGCTTATTGAACTCCGCCTCCATTTTTATGGTAGGAGTTTTTTTCCACTGCCAATTTTTTCTAGTTCACCATTAATTTTAAAACATCGCTAACTGTTGACATAGCAGGACAAGTTATGTATTTGTACACATTTGGACGTACACAGTCTAAAATGCTCCCGTTTCGTTGGATACATACCATCATCAGAAGTAAATTCTGGATCCCAAGATCCTGAGGTCTCAAGTTCACTGACGACTTTTCTCGAAAATTTTGTTCCATGTGTACGTGTTTCACCAACGATCGATACGA
Source organism: Schistocephalus solidus (assembly GCA_017591395.1). Lineage (NCBI taxonomy): Eukaryota > Metazoa > Platyhelminthes > Cestoda > Diphyllobothriidea > Diphyllobothriidae > Schistocephalus > Schistocephalus solidus. The sequence goes on along the minus strand of WEDG01008685.1, from coordinate 18,383 downwards.
ATATTAATGGACGTCGCTCCCTCGTCCTCCTCTTCTTCACACAGTGGATATGATATGTTTGGAAAGCAGTCGATGCAGTCAGACAGATGGCTGAATTACAGCCATAATAAATTTATGCCATAACCACAAAAAGGCGAACTGGTCGAAACTTTAAGTGCCTATTTAGAAGGCCCTTTTGCATGACTATCAGCGCCCTTCATGATCTTCTTTCCGAAATAAGATTAATTCGATTAACCGGGGGGGGGGGGTAGTTCGTTCATCCGGAGTCTCCTGTCACTTATGCTAGCAGAATCCACATGATCTCCTGTCAGATCAGTTGGAATCATCATCGTCTGACATTATTAACCTAACATAAATCGAACATTAATCGAACAGTTTTCCTTCTCTACTGCTAAATTTATATCTTGTAGCCTTTTTCGTGGGAAAAATGCTCCTGTCGGCGCTATTTCACATCAGTCGAGTCATTGTTTCTGAAATAGTGGTCACTTCAGCGAAAATAATCCAAACTAGAATGACTGACTCAACTTTTGACCAGCCTGTATGCTTGAACCAGCGATCTTAACTTCATCCTCCAGTGGGGAGCCGATACTCCCATAATGTCTGCTTGATGCTGGTAACGAGCCCAAAGCGAAGTTAAAGTACTTCAAGACGAGATTTAACCATCATAAGGTAATTTCAAGGCAGCAGAAAACTACGCATGAGCCTTACCATTGGGGAATTTTCAATATTTGAGGGCTTCTCATGGTCGTCTTCCATGAAACTTCCCAAAAGAGGGCAAACGGTTAAAAAACGTACAGTATTTTAGTTTGTGAAAGCGAATTTTTATGAAGGCGTACACTGTGGATAAACTGAGTTTAAATGCACCGTCAATTATCCTACTTGATAGGAAACTGTTGCAGCAGTGTACATATTCCGTGAGTATAAAAACTGTTAGTCAACTACGTCTCTGATGATGGGTTTGTCAGTGGATCCAACACGTCAGACGCATAAAATTCGTGTTCAACCGAGCGCGTCTACTTCTTCTAAGTTGAAATTCGCACTGGTTCATCGATCTGATATGACACGCAAGCTAGTGTGTCCGTCTCCGAAAAGGCCTAGTTGGAACCGAAGAGTTTGACTAACTCGTAAACCTAAACAGTGACCATGTAAACACCGACTATAATTGCTACGCATGTACTATTCAGTAGACATATACACTTACGTTCTTTCATATCATTGAACTTCGTTTATTTCTTACCACACTGACCGTACACATTTAGTCACCGCCGGAGCCTACTCAGTCACATGCATATCGATGAAAACAAGTGGTACCACACCGCCGGCCAAATCCTTACACCAAATATTATCATAAAAGCACGCAAATGACACCCTAGTCGGTTCACCACCTCCAAACTTGAGTACGGAACCAACACCTCACGTAAGTGGGAGGCGTACTCTTGGGCTCCTTCTCCACGTGGCCTCTATGGTATTCTAACACATGTAATATCAAAGCATTCGACCCTTTTTGTGTGAAATTCTGGTGTCTTGCTTTGCGGGTAGGAAGTCTGTGTGGCACACCCATACGGGCTGTCAGTCGCCTCCCCAACTCTAGGCATCAGCTGATTCATAGATTCGAGCAATCAAATGGTGCACGGAAACGAGAAGAGAGATTGGAATCGAACCTCAACGAATTTTCTTCACTAGAAGACACCTGCGCATTTGAGACTAGCAATGGTAGATGGACGCTCATCGATCGGTTACGGGTCTCAGTCGTCTCGTTGTGCCTCGGGGTTCACTTTCGATTCACTCTCCAGCCGCGCCAGCATCACAGCAGCTAGTGATATAGGCTGAATGACATTACTGACAAAAACAAAGGAGACTCAAATTGCTATTTCTGATCGGTGAGCGCTCATCTAGCATGGATAATATCTTCCAATCGAAACTGACGAACTAACGAGCCCGTGGAGCAGTTGGTTAGAGCGTTGAACTTCTAATCACTGGGTTGCGTGTTTTAGCCTCAGTTGTTGCAACAACTGGGTGTGAGTATAACTGCCTGATGACGGCTAATGAGCCGGAAATGGCCGTTCCAGTCTCCCTTCTCTTTGTCGATAATGTCATTCTGCGCTTGAGGCTGTTGCAGTGTGCTTAAATGCCGTGGTTTGGAAGATTGCCAACTGACCGAATAACTCGGACCTCGCATTCAGCACACTGTTTTTGTGTGGAGTGGTGGACTAGTGGAATAAGAGATGGACTGCACTGACTCCTTCTTAAGGTGACCTCTATGGCATTCTCACGCGCGTGAAAGCTGAGCTACCCAGCCCCTCTAGAGTGAAAACCTGGAGTTTTTATCTCTGGAGAGACGGGTCGTCTATATGACCCGCGCGGAGGAGTTCTCTAACTCCATTACTCTGTGGGTCCAATCCCAGAAGCAGACAATGGACTGGCTCAGGACGCAGAAAGGTGAAAACAAGTAGGCGCAATCTCCGGAGCAACAAATATATTCCCCCGACGTTTCGAAATCATGCTAGAGTCCATCCTTAGAACTAGCATCAACATCAGTATCTAATGCCATCACTGATGATGGGTTCGAGCTTGAATTCTAAACATCAAGCGAATAAGGTTTTTGTTCAAGTAATTGCGTCTAATCCTTCTCATCTGCTTTTTGGGACTCACGTCTTCACTTATATCAGCAGAGGTGAGGAGTTTGACAGTAGCAAGTGTATGTCTCTTACTATAAACAACTTGACGCGCTCGAATCTAACATGGTACAAAAAAATCGTGGCTTACATAATTTCCAACTGACGGGATGACACGGTTCTCATCAGAGGACGGAGATTTAGGCTGTACTCTGTCCTTCATCGCTTTTATGGCACCCCCACTCAGTCCGGACCCAAGCCGCTTCGCTACTATTGTGCGAAATCCTGGTTTTTTGTGCGCAGAGCAGGGAGTGTGGTGGTAAGCCTAGGCTTGGGTTCACGCCACGCCGGCCACCTGCGCCCAAACCCGCCTGTGGTCCGTGTTTCATCAACGGTCTATAAGAATATTAATTGACGTCACTCCCTCGTCCTCCTCTACTTCACAGAGCGGATATGATATGTTCGGAAAGCAGTCGATGCAGTCAGACAGAGGACTGAAGTACAGCCATCAGAATTTTATGCCGTAACCACAAAAAGGCGAACAGTTGAAACTTTAAGTGTATATTTAGAAGGCCCTTTTGCATGACTATCAGGTACTACATTATCTTCTTTCCAAAACAATATTTATTCAACCAACTGCGATGGGGGGCAGTTCATTCATCCGGGGTCTCCCGTCACTTACGCTAGCAGAATCCGCACGATCTCCTGTCCGGACATTTGGAATCATCTTAGTCTGACAACATTAACACTGCGACATCCGAGAAGTCGTTTCAGATGATTTCAACGAACACTTTTCCTTCTCTACTACTAAGTTTATATCTTGTAGCCTTTTTCGTGGGAAAAGTGCTCCTGTCGGCGCTATTTCACATCAGTCGAGCCATTGTTTGTGAATAGTGGTTACTTCAGCGAAAATAATCCAAACGCAAATGACTGACTCAACGTTGACCAGCCAGCATGCTTGAACCAGCGATCTTAACTTCATCCTCCAGTGGGGAGCCGATACTCCCATAATGTCTGCTTGATGCTGGTAACGAGCCCAAAGCGAAGTTAGAGCACTTCAAGACGAGATTAAGTATTATTAGGTGATGCCGAGGCAAAGTCACGACCTTACAGTTGTTAAGACAGCCAACCAGCCGTGCGGGTGATTATATGGGTGTTTCAGATTACCTTGAGGTGACAAAAATGCATTTTGTTTTAGTAGATTAAAAATACTCCCGTAAAAACGACACACAACCGTTGTAGTATTTCACAATAAGATATTTTTTATCGACTAGCTATTTTCTTCTCACGTTTTCTGCCGTATATAACCTTGGGGATGGTATTCGCCCTACATATAAGGATAGACAGATTCGTCCTCCACAACCTGCTATCTTCAGGCTGTTGAGACAGTTTCTCTTCTCTACTTGAATTCTTTCTTTAGTGAAAAAGTTTTCCAGCCGGCAGTGTTTCACATCACTCGAGCCTTGTCTTCGGGGACTCCAACTGCACTCTCTGCCCTTTATCCTTCATCCTAGTCCTAACGCGAAGTATGAAACCAACCCTAATGGGAGCACTTGTGAGTATAACTACCTGGTGACGGCTTATGAGCCGGAAATGGCCTTTCCAGTCTTCCTTGTCTTTGTCGATAATTTCATTCCAAGCTTGAGGCTATTGCAGTGTGCTAAAATGCCGTGGTTTGGAAGATTGCTAACTGACCGAATAATTCGGACCTCGCAGTCAGCCTACTGTTTTTGTGTGGAGTGGTGGACTAGTGGAATAAGAGATGGACTGCACTGACTCCTTCTTAAGGTGACCTCTATGGCATTCTCACGCGCGTGAAAGCTGAGCTACCCAGCCCCTCTAGAGTGAAAACCTGGAGTTTTTATCTCTGGAGAGACGGGTCGTCTATATGACCCGCGCGGAGGAGTTCTCTAACTCCATTACTCTGTGGGTCCAATCCCAGAAGCAGACAATGGACTGGCTCAGGACGCAGAAAGGTGAAAACAAGTAGGCGCAATCTCCGGAGCAACAAATATATTCCCCTGACGTTTCGAAATCATGCTAGAGTCAATCCTTAGAACTAGCATCAACATCAGTATATAATGCCATCACTGATGATGGGTTTGAGCTTGAATTCGAAACATCAAGCGAATAAGGTTTTTGTTCAATCAATTGTGTCTTATCCTTCTCATCTTCTTTTTTCATTTATATCAGCAGAGGTGAGGAGTTTGACAGTAGTAAGTGCAGGTTTCGTTGGAGGCACAATAGCCGGGTCTCAGAATAATTGCTATTGTTTTTGCTACTTAAAAGCGTACAGTAGGTTGTCTTGTACATCTGAAGATCACCAGATTTATCGTGGGACTGCTGTTAAATATTCTGTCTAGTTTTTCGTTTGGCATTCGTTGCCCTATATTCTGCTAGTAACGCGTTCGTTGGAAAGGAGGTTCCCTTTGCATAAGGCCGTCTTGTGTGCAGCAGGGCATGGTTTGGGGGTAGGACACGTGCTGATGTTTCGGTAGGGGTGTCATGCAGTCGTGCATTTGGTGGAATTTGGTTTGGCTTTTGTGCCGATGTTGTGGTTTGGGATATGGGCATGGATTGGGGGTAGGGTTTGTGCAGCTCTTGTTTTGGATTCCGGTGCGTACGTGTGATATGCCCGGTAAGCCATTTCTCCATATTAGAAAGCCTACGTGGACTTCCTCGGTTATGAAATTTCGGCTGGGATCCCCCATCCTCCCCCCCCTTCAATAGTTGGTGGCGTTCTGGGTTGCGCAGTCTTTCATTAGGATGGGCCTGCATAGCCCCATGGCTCTAGTACGGGTGAACGGTTTTGGAAAACGTGGTGCAACTGCCCACTTCTGTGCTCAGTCATGCGTTCGGACGCATTCGGTTAGGTTCAGGTCCTGGGCATGGGCATGGATTGGGGGGAGGGTTTGTGCAGCTGTTGTTTTGGGTTCCGGTGCGTACGTGTGGCCTGCCCGGTAAGCTGACGGGGATGGCACTCCCACTCAGTCCGGACCCAAGCCGCTTCGCTACTATTGTGTGAAATCCTGGTTTTTGTGCGCAGAGCAGGGAGTGTGGTGGTAAGCCTAGGCTTGGGTTCATGCCACGCCGGCCACCTGCGCCCAAACACGCCTCCGGTCCTCTTGCCTCTGTCTTGACCCAGGGGGGAGAAGGTTGGAAGAGTGTGGTAGATGTCCACAAGTCAACTATTAGCATAATTTATTTCATGCACAACTCACCGTCCCTGCGTCCATGGTGCTGTGGAACACACGGTCTACATCATTGGTAACGACGATGGAACTGTCGTATGAGTAAGAAAAGCTCATACGCAGGTAATGGAACGGTCAACTCATCTGTGACTGCATAACCGATTTCGGTCTTAAAACGGTTGTCCGTATACAGAATTTCAAATTTGTATTATTTATTTTTATAGTGTATAGTGCTGAAGGAACCACCATTCCAGATGCATATGCTCAATTGATGTGGCATCGTGTCGTGAATGAGATTGGATGTTCTCATCCACCTAATATTTACTTCTATGAAATATTGAATTGTCATTTGGGTAGAATAAATTCAACCACTTACCTTTCGCTCATTCCTCGCCTCCCCCCTCAAGTGCTCCCATAAGGGTTAGTTTCATACTTAGCGTTAGGACTAGGATGAAGGATAAAGGGCAGAGAGTGCAGTTGGGGTCCCCGAAGACAAGGCTCGAGTGATGTGAAACACTGCCGGCTGGAAAACTTTTTCACTAAAGAAAGACTTCAAGTAGAGAAGAGAAACTGTCTCTACAGCCTGAAGATAGCAGGTTGTGGAGGACGAATCTGTCTATCCTTATATGTAGGGCGAATACCATCCCCAAGGTTATATACGCCAGAAAACGTGAGAAGAAAATAGTTAGTCGATAAAACATATCTTATTGTGAAATACTACAACGGTTGTGTGTCGTTTTTACGGGAGTATTTTTAATCTACTAAAATAAAATGTATTTTTTGTCACCTCAAGGTAATCTGAAACACCCATATAATCACCCGCACGGCTGGTTGGCTGTCTTAACAACTGTAAGGTTGTGACTTTGCGTCGGCATCACCTAATAATAGTTAATCTCGTCTTGAAGTGCTCTAACTTCGCTTTGGGCTCGTTACCAGCATCAAGCAGACATTATGGGAGTATCGGCTCCCCACTGGAGGATGAAGTTAAGATCGCTGGTTCAAGCATGCTGGCTGGTCAACGTTGAGTCAGTCATTTGCGTTTGGATTATTTTCGCTGAAGTAACCACTATTCACAAACAATGGCTCGACTGATGTGAAATAGCGCCGGCAGGAGCACTTTTCCCACGAAAAACGCTACAAGATATAAACTTAGTAGTAGAGAAGGAAAACCGTTCGTTGAAATCATCTGAAACGACTTCTCAGATGTCGCAGTGTTAATGTTGTCAGACTAAGTTGATTCCAAATGATCGGACAGGAGATCGTGCGGATTCTGCTAGCGTAAGTGACGGGAGACCCCGGATGAATGAACTGCGCCCCCTCCCATTTGGTCGAATAAACCTTGTTTCGGACAGGTCATGTAGGGCGCTGATAGTCATGCAAAAGGGCCTTCTAAATAAACAGTTAAAGTTTCGACCGGTTCGCCTTTTTGTGGTTACGGCATTAATGTGTGATGGCTGTAATCCAGCTATCTGTCTGACTGCATCAACTGCATTCCGAACATATCATATCTGCTGTGTGAAGTAGAGGAGGACGAGGGAGCGACGTCGATTAATATTCGTTGAGGTTGTTAACGAAACAGGGACTTAGGAGGCTACAGCTGATGAAGCAATATCCGCGTCTGGTTTAGGTTTAGTGTTACATCTAGCACTTGGCACATAACAATCGTTTGCACTACAAATAGGCGATATTTGCGAAAAGGTGGCTTTCGGGATTAATTGAAGTTAAACATACTCGACCGTCTGAAAGAATATTGTATTCGTAAAATATTTTGTTTTCGTTCTTGAACAATCCTCAGAGACTGCAACAGTATGTGCTGGCTGTGACGCGCACTTCCCATGCCACCATTCACAAAATAAAATATGTATCTTCCGTATTTATCTGTAATAATCGTAATTGGCACAACGGTGGCTTGGTTGAAAACGGCCGACTCAGCATTAGTTGTGATTTTGTCACAGTCGTGCATAATTGGCTCACTAGCAGCGTCCTCAAAAGAAGTACGCACTTTTATATCCCAGACAAACAGGCAGCACTGAACGGAGGAAATTGCGCGCCTGTTTGCAGGCTGATAAATCAAGATTTACTGGGATCACTGCTATCTCAGCTTGCTGCAATGCAAATATTACTTAACTTAACCACGCATGAAAGCTTCAACCCCTATTATTACAACTTCCGCTGTTGTCGCTACAGTATCAAATACGGGTACTGATACTGTCTCAGATGATGGGTTTGAGTTGGAATCCGAATCGTCAGGTGAATAAAGTTCTTGTCTCAGCGATCACATCTACTTCTTGGCAATAACACCACAGCTGAGTCAAATGTCGATTCACAAAAACTGCCCCCGACTTTAACGGCACGCAGTGCAAATGGTAAATCAAGCGACAAATTGGTTGACCCAAAATAACCGAAAATGCCTACTTATTTCAGTGGCCATTGTTTTGAAGTTTAAAATACCGTATTCAAAAGACAATTTGGCAATTTGAATAGTTCAATGGAGTTTTTGCAACACTTATACGTATTCACAGCAAAATATGTGTTGTAATTGTTAAGACTCTCGTACCCTATCGCTGAGTTTTGCACGGGTATATTTTCGAGCGACTTATGTATCAAGTTTACTATAAATTTTGTGTGAGTTATCCAGTCTAACGTCTGATTTTGAGTTTACTACTCTATTCGAAGTCGATGTGGTGATTATCAGTTTCACCAGATGGCTCAGCAGATAGCAGCGTTCCTTTTTTTACTATTTGGCATTCCTATGGAGTCCGAGGCCCGAGTGTCTGAGATTACGGAAATCCGGATGTCAACTGACCAATCTCAGGGGCTTTATAAACGATGATATGCAACGCAACTGCCCTATTTAAAAAGTTAAAAAGGCAAACCGCCCTGTTTGGTTAACGCGAACTTTGAAAAGACAACTAAACCGAAAGAATAAACTCTGGAGATGGTATATAGTGACAACTAAATCCATGCATTACGAAGAATTTAACCGAAAGCGGAACGCAATAAAGTTAATTATCTGCAGATCACGGAAGTAGTATGATGCTAAAATTATACAATAGGCCGTCAATAAACCAAAAGTACTTTTTAGCTAGATCAATAGGAGGTTGAAGAAGAAGGAGACGGTAGCAGTGTTGATTGATTAAAACAACGATGGCATTAATTAAAATCAAGGTAAGTCATAACACCGTAGTCAGTTTTTCACATTTTTTTACAGATGAAGTGGATTTTAATCAAACAGACTTTCGTAAGGTATAAAAGACGCAGCCATTGAGGATCTCGAATTCACAGAAGTTGTGCAGAAGGAACTTCTTGCACTTAACGATGCCAATTCTCCGGGTCCTGATCAAACACCAGCAAAAGTACTGAAAAGCCTGCTAGCGAACTACCTAGAACATTCTCGTGCATTTTCCAGTCATCCTTCAATCGAGGCATCCTCCCCTTTGATTGGAAATCAGCAAATATATACCCTATTCACAAGGATTGATCCAGAACCAGTGAGCTTAACATGCATTTGTTGCAAAGTGATGGACAGGATCACCAAAAAGGCCAGCATGAAATTAATCGAATAAAAAATATTCCTTGACAGTACCCAACACGGATTTTGACGAAACCTCTCCTGTTTTAACAATATTATATATTCAATGGAACAGTGGTCCAGGTCATTAGATGGGGACACCAGCGTTTATTTCGTCCGCATCGACTTAAAAACGCCTTTGATAGTGTTCCTCACCGCAGGTTACTCTACAAGCTCCGAGAATCCGCAATGAGGGGAATTTTACTCAATTGGATAGAAAACTTATTGATAGGCCGATCACAGTCCGTGTGCATTGGCAATGGGAAATCAATTTCCGTGCCGGTTGTGAGTGGTGTACCTCAGGGCTCAGTTCTTGGCCAGTAATTTTCTTAATCTATGTCAATAATTGTATGAATGGATTGTATCAGTATCAGTATATTTGAGGGAGATGTAGGTGAGTCACCGTTGAATTCCCTATTTGTACATGCGAGTTGTGGTATCTCGATATGTTGGCGAGGCCAACATAGTGGAACATAGTTGAAAAAGAGCAGACAGTGAAAAAAACTCCCGGTGATATTTAGGAGAAAAAAACTGTCGCCCTTGGGAGGGGGTCCAACGGGGGCATTTTGGAGGTCACATGAATCAGCCAGATTCTCCCTTGCTGATTGCAGAGTCCGTTGAGGGATTTCAAAGGCGGAAATATATGTCCAGATCATCCTCGGTCCATTGCGGTTCGAACCAAGGGAGAACGTTCATACACCTCATGGACGACGGTCGCCAGGTCCAGCTGATGCGAATACTCACGGTGTCACCAAGGTGTGCAAATAAGTTAAGCAGCGAAGACCTCGAGGACCCCAGCATGGGAATAATGGGAGAATGCAAGCCCTCGAATGAAAATAACAAACATAAAGAATTGTTACTCAAATATAGCTAGTAGTATCATAAATGGCTTCTTTTATGACGTCACACTTGCAGCTTTCAGTTAGTGTTGTAGCTCGCACCATTATATCGATCTAACTTACGCTTAAAAACCTCCAAGGAGTCCGACATAACAACATCCAGAGGAAGACTATTCCAAGCTTCGACTACTCTTTTGGAGAAGAAGTACTTCCGAGTGTCTAGCCTTGCTCCAGTCACACGTAATTTGAGAGGACGACCTCTCGAGTTCGCTGTTTTTGCTAACTCGAAGAAATCCCCTGGGACGAGACAACAGTCCTGGACACGTAGTATGCGGAATGTTAGTATCAGGTCCCCCCGAAGCTGTCTATAGTGCAAGGGAAAGAGATTGAGACTCGACAGCCATGTGTCATAAGGCTGTGAGCCATGTCCAAGGACAAGTTTGGTTGCTCGCCTTTGGACCTTTTCGAGGATGTTGATGTCCTTCACCGCCCAGGGTCTCCAAGCTTGGATAGCGGACTCCAACTGTGGCCGCACGAATGTTCCGAAGACTTTAGCGAAGCAGTCGGTAGTGAAGGCTGCAAAAGCTCGTTTAACGAGGTACAGAATCGACATGGCTGACTTCGCTACCTTTGCGCAATGTAGGGATGGTTTAAGCGAGGGCGTGATCCAGACTCCAAGGTCCTTTTTGACATCCACTTCTTTCAGTGGAATGCCATTCAGACTGTAAACCGTACGGTTCGAAAGATTGCTTTTCCCGACTCGCAAGAAAGTCATGTTTGCAGATGACATCAAGATATGGCAACCAATCAGATGCAGTACTGATGAACAGACTTTACAAGAAAGACCCAACCGCCTATCTGAATGGTCCGATAAATAGCAGATGAAGTTAAACTTTGAGAAATGTGTCGCACTGAGGCTCAAAACGAGGAAGGCCAGCGCGATGGGTGACTCCCATCAATACTTCCTTGACATAAGGTGCCTGTCAAATGTATCCGAACAAAAGAACCTAGGAATCACCATTTTATCTTGCCTAACGCCCTCCACTCAATGTGTTAGGGCGGTCAAAATGGCGTCCAATGTCCTGTTTGCCATTAAAAGAACTTTCGTAGATATCGATAAGACAATATTTGGAAAATATATGGGACGTTTGTCGTTCACACCTGGAATATGGAGTTCAGGCGTGGCAATCGTGGCTGAAAAAAAGATTAAAAACTGCTGGAAAGGGTTCAAATGAGGGCAACAAATATTATGAAGGGTCTGTGGCAGTCCGTTCCCACGTGTGCCACGTGTGATGGGGCTCTCTGGGCCTTAAATATACAATTTATTTATTATTTATTTATTTAATTCGCTGCTCTTGGTATAGGTAGTTGGTTCACGTGGTTGCCGGCACAGACGCTGACTCACACCGTCCGTCTTTCACTCCTGCTGGGCCTACCTCAGGCTTGGCACCATCCTCGCGAGTGCTCAAAACCAATCAACGTGCGGCATTTCATCGATATGTTGCAGGCGACAAATGGCCACTGGGGTCTAGTGGTATCAACAGCGGACACCCACAACTATAACAGAAACCGGCCTGAGGGGACTACTAGCTGCAGCTGTGTGCAGAGCCCCTTGTAAGCTCTTTACCTAAGTCAAAGCTTATCCTACATAATTCGTCTTCCCTGACTTCTGATATGGGGAAACCTTCATGTTGTTGACCTAACGACTTCGACAGGTCTGAATTCTTTATCATACAAATACAGTATTGACGCTGTTAACCTTTTCCCTCTTGAGTACAGGCAGATTCGAGGCGATCTCATACAGAAATACCGGCTCATAAGGAATTAGGACTGTGCTCTACACATCGAAGACTTTTTTCATTGGCCATAAGAAATAACCTGCGTGGAAATTCTCTCAAATTTCAAGGAAATTTATCTCAACTGGATGTTCGTTGCCACTCGTTTTTGCAGCGATTTTGTCGGTGCCTGGAACGGAGTCCCAGAGGATGTCATACGGGCGGACAAGACAGACACATTCAAACATAAACTGGATGTATAATCGCCTGACAGATACAATTCATTCTTACAGGAAGGCACTGTAACATACTGTAAATATACAATATACAATATATACAACATCATTAAATTCAATTCAATTCAATTTATTGAGGGAAATAGGCATGGGCCTTTGAGTTCCCTATTTGTAAGGTAAAATTAAGTGCGGTATACAAAGAAACCGTGTGGGTTGCAAAGGTACAAAAGGCGGTCATAAAATATGACAAGTGGTGCACGACTCTCGAGGGTTAAGATAAATTCCTCATCACTGAGGCTCGTTTTGGAACATAAAACTGTCAAGGTTCCTTTTTAAGCTTTCCAGCGATGGTGACATCACAACGTCTTCAGGGAGGGCATTCCATGGTTTAACCACTCTGACAGAGAAGGAGAACATGCGCACATCCAGTCTCGTCTGCTGGACATGCAGTTTAAATGGGTGACCTCGGAGATGGGTCGTGGCGGCAAATTCAAAGAAGTCCGAGAATTCCACGCAACAATCCAATCCCTTCACAATGCGGAATGTCTGCAGGAGATCACCACGCATTTGCCTATAACTCAAAGGGAACAGATTAAGATTCATTAGGCGGGTTGGATATGGCAAGGAGCTTTGACTTCTAACCATTTTGGTGGCTTTCCTCTGTACTCTTTCGAGGCAGTTCTGATCTTGAACTGTCCAGGGTTTCCAGGCTTGCATAGCATATTCCAAATGCGACCTAATGAATGTTCCAAAAGTTTTAGCGAAGAGATCTTCATCGAAATCCAAAAAGGCTCGTCTGATGGCATGCAACACCGCAAATTGCGCTCTTCACCACTTTCAGAGCAGTAAGACGATGGTTTTAAGGTGGTGGTCGTCAGCACACCAAGGTCCTTTTGTGTTTCCACGTCTTTTAAGGCTTCACCGTTGAGAAAGTAAGTTCTACTTTCGGCAGATCCAGATGGGTTGCCTAAGCGAAGTATTGTACACTTATCGAAGTTGAACCGCAAAGCTTTGCACATACATATAGATAAAGGTGATATATATTATTTGACATAGGTAATCTTCGATTCATCAGGACGATTGGGCCTAGATTCCACTGTTACGAGACCATTTTCTTTCTACGTTAATATGTTACTCATTTCTTTGAAGTAACATGTATTTCAACTGCAATATTGTAAGAACCGTTTTTTAATATGGTCTTCAAAGGCAATGCCTTTTACCCTGAAATATATTGAACTAATAAATTCATATTAAGTATCTCTCTACTACAGCTGAGTGGGGGACTAATTAAAGCACCTCGGTCGTATATAGTAGACTTTTCAGCTCTCCATACCGTAGCCATTCGGCGCTTTCATCAATCTTACAGTCCAGGACCAGATGGCGTCCCGGTCAGCGTTCTAAAGGCGGATTCAAACGATATATTTCCATCCCTTCTGTATAAGATATTTAATCTTGCTCTTGAAAGTGAAACTTTCCCTATTTTATGGAAGGAATCGCACATACTGCCTATTCCAAAACACGGCCGATCTACGTCATTTGACGACTTTAGGCCAATAAATACACTACCAGCAGTCTCGAAGATCTTCGAGACCTTGATCAAAGACAAGATGATGCGTCACCTAACAGAGAATAACCTACTTAATGCAGCTCAGCATGGGTTTCTCGAAAAAAAGGTCTTGTGACACTTGCCAGCTCTCTTTCTTGGATTATTTGCTATAATCTAGAGACAGCGGTTTTGCAATTTACACTGTTTACTTCGATTTCACTAAGGCTTTTGATCGTGTTGACCATGATCTCCTACTGCTGAAACTTGCCTCCTTCGGCATAGGTAACAAGCTTCTGAACTTAATATTTTCCTATGTGAATGCTCGCGCACAATGAGTTAAAATTAATGATGTTATCTCCAACCCAACGCATGTGAGGAGCGGAGTTATTCAGGGCAGCGTGTTCGGCCCGCTTCTATTTTGCCTTTTTGTGAACGATGTTCCTGATTGTTTTCAGTATGGTAGGCCCTTTATGTATGCTGACGATTTAAAAGTTGTCTATCGATATAAACCGATCGATCGCAACATCGTGCTTGAGCTCTTAAAAAAGGATCTTTAGGCCTTCGCTCAGTGGTGTCGCACATGGCGCCTCTCACTTTCTTGGCAAAAGTGCTCCGTTATGGTTATTGGTGACAACCATCAGCCCCACCTAAGCATAGACGGTCACGATCTTAATGTGCCTGGAGTTATAAAGGATCTGGGCATATCATATTCTAGTAGTCTTAATCTGTCAGAGCACTGGGCCCTGATTGTCTCGAAAGCACGCCAAACTATTGGGTTTATTCTCAGAAATTTTAAAACCGTAAACATTAGAATCAGCCTCTATAAAATTTATGTCAGGCCTAGTCTGGAATACTGCTCGTTTCTATTTAGCTTCCTGCACGCTAGTGAACGAAAGAAGATAGAATCAGTCCAGCACTTCTTTACAAAAAGAGTTTTCTATTCTGAACACCGAAACCTTTCCTACCAACAACGCTGTGAGCTTACAAGCCATGACCCGCTGTGGCTTCGCAGAGTACAGAAGGGACTATTTTTACTGTTTAAACTACTAAACAGTCGTACATTTAACCCCCTTACATCTCTGAGGCACCTCGACCACTCTCGGCGCACCAGTCATCGAGATGTATTTTTATTTCTTCCTTTGGCACGCACAGTTAGATACCGACATTTTTTTCGGTAAACGCTATAGCAATCTGGAATAAGCTACCCAGAAGTATCAAAATTAATTAAAGCTATCCCTTGTTTACGTGAACTGTCACTAGTTTTCTACATTCAGGACACCTTCCAAAACTTTTGGGTGCTGACTCTGCGGAAGCTCTCTTCGGTTCTGATGGCGTTCACGGACTCTGGATCCTGCGCCGGACTTCATGCTGAGGGCAATATTGCTGGCTCTGCAGACCTCAATCGGCTTATTTCTCAGTCAACAGCGAACAGCCGCTCGCCGAAATACCTGCTGGTGCAGAATACCGGATCCGTAACACTGAATGGATAAGTTCTTCACCGGGCACCTGTGTTAACGCGTCCCTGTCCTGAACTTTAATTACTCAATATGCTGCAGTTTTTTCTCCTGAAAACACCTGAAACAACGATCGGGAGTTTTTTTCACTGTCAGCTTGACCCTCTACTGTGTATGTTTTTGACCGTGCCTGTAAACTGGCAATAAATACATAAAATTAAAAATAAAAAAGCACCTTTTCGGGTTCATAGTCTTATAAATCCAATCTCCTGAAGTGATGTGTCTTTGAGTGGAACACGGAAATAATGTTTGTGTAATAAATAGATTATCATTTCCAGTAGCAAAAATAAACACAATATGAATTTGGTTCCGACATGGGTTGACGCAAATTTATTGAACTTTTCTGATTGCATGGAGTCCAGTTTAATTACTTTGACTTAAAACAAAGCATTTTTTACCACTTTACCAAATTCGGACTCTGAATATGTCACAAAATTCCCTATCTGTCTCTGTTTGGTCTATATGGGATGGATGGGGGTGGAGGGCGTTCTACAGACACGGCAGATGGAACACGCATAATATCATCACCTGCAAGTCCAGTCTCCTAATAAACAGGAAGAAAGCCCACTCATCGCTATTCAGTCCAGACTAGTTATGATATCATGTGCTGGCAGGAAGTTGGTACCTGGTGATTTTCATCCTATCACCTGGAAAGTGTACATTGCAGAAGGTTCTAGAAAGTATCCTTCAGGTTGTCCTTTTGGGTTTTCTTGATCATTAAAAAATGTCATGTTCTTGACATAATGGATGGTACAAAGATAAGTTGTACCTCACCCATATTCTTGCTACAGTGGAGATATTCGGACAGACTTGAAAATAGAGAGTGCATATAGGCCGCCTTCACATATCTTGGCAAAGTTCTTAACTTTGAAAATCCGATAGACCCCATTTATGGAATCAACGAAATTTTTTTTGCACTACCGTACCTTACATATGCACATACTTCTATCTACCTTACTCGAAATGTCCGCCTAAATTTGCTCACCTAAAAGTACTGCTCTTAGGCCGCAGCTATTTAGGATGCACACAAATTAACTCTTAAGCTTGATTTTCAATAATCGTCTTATTTCTCTTACTATATAAAAGCCTTTGTCAATCCATCGAGCAGTGGGCAGAAGTCTCACTTATTGTCTGCTCTTTCCACTCCTGTTAAGAACTGCAGGTGTGCACAGCCTCAAATTCATTGCTATTTCAAATCTAGATAACGTCTTCAGAAAACCTGGCACCGTCTAGTACATAGCTAGGAGCTGTGACAAAGAGATGCGAGGGCATGTATCTATTCAACAGCACTTCTAAAACCTGATATAAAACGTTGTGTGCTTTTTACTTGAATTTTCTCAGCTACACTTCGAATGCTGCTCACTGGCTCAATCTTTCACCTTTTTGTGGCGCAGATGTCTTGAGGAATGTTTGACGTCAACTAATTCCTCGTTTTAGTTCATAGTGAATTCCGTTTATTTCTGAAAACCTTCACTGGTAGTAACTTATACAAGTCCCTGTAAGGCTTTGCTCTGTTGAACTCGATTAAGCCGCAAGTTTAACGATGGTAATACGTATAAGTTTTATTTTGACACCAAATGATAGGCGATCACAAGGCAAGGCCCAAGAGAATGAGACTCGAATTCATTTCAACTATGAGCCATGGTTCGGCCTCCGCACGCATTTATGTGGCATTTGAAGGGCTGAAGTAGGATGAATAGAGTAGAATTCCATGCTAGCACATATCCACATCGTAATGAGTGGATTCAATTAGGATGGACACTACCATGGACGATGCATTTTTTTAGTTTAATAATGACTGTTAAGAATTCTGCTGGTTTTTACACTCCAGAGAGCGTTTGGAGTCGATTGCGTAGCTCACCTTATAATGGCAGCCACCAAGTAAAGAACTTGGTATTCCTTTTATAGGGATTGAGCTGAACTGGCCTACCTGCTGAAATCCCAGCCATTGGCCACTTGTTTTTGCAGAGGTGGACGAAGTCAAACGCGGAACCGCTAAATTTTATTGTAACAGGAGGTTCGGTTCATTTTAGTCTAACCCTACACGTAAAAATAACTAGAAGTAGTTATCTTGGGTTCTTGAAATACCATGTCTTTTACCACTTTATATATTGAGAATATACTGAACTTATTTCTACAGCTATATCTATGCAATAATCATACCCAAGCTAAACTTAAGCAGTTTTGAAATATTATCAATTAGGTGGGCAAAAAATAAAAGATGCTCAACCCCTTGGACAATCTAATCCACTTTGTCCCAGCTTCAGTGACGAGAACATATGGCAGCAGGGTTATTCCACTGAGGTGTTATGGACCGATGACTTAAGTTCTCCAGGGTTTGATCACTGTCCCGACATGTCGTGTCTTTCAGAAAAGGCTTGAGGTGGTTTGGGTGCGATGTACTCTCACCAAAATTCGTATCCCCATCAAATGTCCCTAAAGATATATAAATTTGGGGCCTCTATACCTTCCAAATGACAGTGCCCTTCCGGGATACTCAAATAAAAATATCTATATATTTATCAAATAAAACAATTGAACACAAAAACCGGAAAACACGAGAAACATAGTTAAAGTTTTAACGTTCGTTCCAATAATTGTTAAACGATGTATGCGAATCAATTAGTACCATTCCTTTAGTTGCCTATCCATGCTTTTTCTGCTCTTCTCAATTTATACCTGTGTGTTGTCTTCGTGTATTGAAGTGCGCAAACCAGGCATTCGGTTTCTTTGATTTTTCGTATCTTTTAGCGTTATTCGTCGTACCTTTCATTTTTGAACTGATATTTTTTGGCTCTATGGGCTTATTTTATTTCGGTTTATTGAATAATATTTGTACCACTGTGTCGTTGAGGTAGTCACAGCTGTTTACATTTATAGTTCAGTATATATAAGGGTAAAAGGCATTACCTTTGAAGACCGTATTAAAAATTTTTTACTGCAATATTGCAGTCGAAATACACGTCATTGCAAAGTAGTGAATAACATATGCCCGTAGAAGTAGTCTTTAACGCTGGGATGTAGGCACAGTCATCCTGGAGGATCGAAGATTACCTATATCCCGTTATCTGAATGCAAGTGCAACGTTTTGGTGTG
>WEDG01008684.1:0-17211 GCA_017591395.1 Schistocephalus solidus | reverse complement strand
ATTTTATGTTGTATCAATTTACTCATTAATAAATTTATTCCTGCTAGAACACGTTTCCTACATTTCTGTTGTTTCTTCTGACATCCCCTATATTCATGAAGAGTTGGGGTATTCATTCATTTACCGAATATTTAGCAATTTAGTTTGTAAACCCGGGAGATATCGCAGTCCGTAGAAAACGTGAAGCAAAGTTGCGATTTTTTATGGAACAAACAAATAATCAATCGTTTATCGATGACGGATGCCATGGTTCCTCTTAGGCTAATCAAATTTGATCACATTCTGACTTCACGTCAATATCACTGATTATTATCTTCTTGTGCGATTAGTGTGGATGAATTTCATCCTTGATTGGGTATTGAGCAACCAGTTTTAGCAGTTGGACAACACCGAAAGTTGGTTATTGACTGCAAGGGAAAAAAATAAAGGACATTAAAATCAATGTTTGTCTGGAAATTCAGCAACTCTGAAATTTCAGCAAACTTTAAAAGATGATTTGAGCCTAAATTATACTACCCACTGCCCTATGTCTTCATCAATGTCTGATTAAAAATAGTTTTCCTTCAAATTCTGTCTTACGACTGCTACTTATCCTGGCACGTGTAATCAATTCACTGAGGAAAATCCTTGATAATTGTGCAATTTTCTGCGGCATTAATCAAAATTTAGTTTAAAATAACATTCAAGTCTCAACCTTGGAAGGAATTGCTAGGTTTTATATTCGGATTATCTAGTGTAACCTCTCAGTTATAACACGCAATGTTTGACTCCTAATTGCGATGTAAAAAAACAAACATAGCTAATATTGGACTTTATTTTTTTTTTCAGTCCATGCACGGTCTTGGTCTCTGTAGACTTCTTTATAAGTTCTGCTATTCCCGAAAGTTCCGTTCAGTTCAGGAAAGATAGGCGAATGCCTTTGAGCTCCCTTTTGGTTACAAAGTGGCTAAGAAAACATAGACACGTAAGAAAAGTTGAAAATACCTTTCCATTATGACGGGAAAACAAGCAGCCCTCGGCCAGTCGGCAAAAAAACATTAAAAAGACTACTCAATTATTTTGCGCAGTATAATTACATGCAATTGAACTAGAAGGTTTGCCAAGCGTCGAGTTTGCGCTTAAAGGAATTCACGGTGGTAGAGACAAGAAAACGAGACCACTCGACTTATCGGTGATGAAGAAGAGGCGACTGGGTCGCGGTTGGCCAGCAGCAGTCGTCGCCATTACTGGCTGGTTGTCGCTTTAACTGTTGCGGCTTGTAGGAATTTGTACGGCGGAATACACTTGCGTGCTTTCACGCCATAGGTACGATGCGTACAGCACATCACCGTGGCCATTCCCGCGATTTGACCGCAGCCCAAAGAGTGGCAATACAGCAGTGCCCTAGGATAGAAGAATAAACATGCGGTGCAGGTTCAACTTTATTTCCAGAAGGAAGTAATTATGTGCTATAAAACCACATATCTGTGCAGCCTTTGCAGAAATTCAATCTGCATGAGGTGATAATGCTAGCTTATTCGTGTAACTTAGACCTAAATCTCTTATGGTTGATCGTTCTTAAAGTGTACTATTTTAAAATACTAGGGGCCCAGGAAGCTTGGCGAAGCCAAAACACATGAAACTACTCTTGGATGGAGAAAATTCCATCGACCAACTAGAGCTCCAACGTGAGACCATAAGTAGGTCATTGTTGATTTTATCAACGCAATTATTGGCGGTCTTTCTAAAATGAGTAAATGCACTTGAGAGCATCAGCGTCACGCAGCCTCTTAGACTCTGTTCATTTTGAATTCTACTTAGGCATGCAATGAGGAGGAGGGATCTAGAACCGTGCCTGGGTCTGCCATAAGAAAGACCTCTTTATCACTTTTATTTCCCAGTCCTTTATTTGGAGCCATTTTTCCCCCTGTTTGAAAGTTTGAAATGTTAATAGTATCGACCAATTTCTGATGTTTAGGTGGAGAGGAATTTGCCTGGCAGACAATATGTCTGGCTGATTAAAATCGCCTACGATTATTTTGACATCAAAATGAGTGTCTGCAACTTTTTCAAAAAGTTCACAGAGCTCGCTTTTATTGCAAGAATAACACGGAGTGTTATTGAAACAGCCAATTACCGATTTGTTATTGTGCAGTAGGATGACTGAAGCAAAGTATACATTTCCATAAAAGGACGTAATGCCCAGCGGAAAGGGAAATGTACAAACGATGACCGCCACGTTTTTCAGCGCCGTCTTGTCGGTACAAATTAAAATTATCTATAGCAAGCGTCAAGATAGAAATAAGAGAGTGAGACCAGGATTCATTGATGCACAGCACTTCTGGATCAAGCTCAAAGGCTACTGTTCTAAGCTCAGCCATCTTATTTACAACTGATATCGCATTGAGTAAAACTAAGCTGAGCGTATTCCTGAGCTGCAGGTTACGCTCATCAGTATTTATAAAAAAGGATAATTTGGTGGCGGAGAAGAAAACTGGAAAGAAGAAATGAAAGGTGCAAAAAATTTGCTCTGATCTACAATTTGTCGAAATTTTACTGTTAAGAGAACTGAGATTATTGTGCAACGGCATATTTGGATGAAAACCTTGGAAGGGAGGGCTATATTACGGCGTTCGAAAGATAGGGGGTGGCATAGAAATGAGATTTTGAGGGAAGTTAGCATAAATTGGTGGAAAACGTGCATTTGAAAAAAGGAATAAATTATTTCGAAAAACTGGTAACATAATTAGAAGCGTTAATTTTTGAGGGATTTCGGACACTTTTTGGGTTGGGAAAGATGCTAACGTTAGCGTTCGCAGCTGTTGTAAATGCTGAGGGGTTAGCTGGTTTCCCATTGGTAATGACATTACTGATTTTAATGCCTGGATTAACCAATGATTCGGATTTACGAGGAGTTTTCTTAGGTTAAGTAGATTTGGCAGCTATAGCAGGCATAGTTTGCTTGGGATGAGAAAGAAGTTGCGCTAACACTATTTCACTTAAACCAGGAACAAGGATAACGGGTGAAGATTCAGCTGTAATCGAAATTCCTGTCGATCCGGAGGGCCGTGGACTTGCATTAGCTACAGGAAAAACCTCCGAGATAACTTTTGGTATTGAAGGGATAGACCAAGGCTTCTTGTTTGCTAATGAGGGTGAAACCCGACATTCCATTGGGGTTTTATCCCTACAGATAAACAACTTGTTTTTTTTTCCAAATATTTAGCTGAGTGCTCATGCTTAGAGTAAATAAGGTCAACTTCAATCGCTGAAAAACGTTTGACCAGAATTGGCGGATTTTTGCTACGGGAAGACAACCTTTTAGCTTCAGCGACTTTAAAGCCGCATGAGTAAAGGAAAGGAAATGCAACGTTGAGGGGGAATTTTACTCTTCGGGACGTTTTTTAAAAGAAAATTGAAACTTCTCTTATGTGGGTCAATTGACTTAGTACTGACCATGTTTATAAAAGGCTCTAGTTTCTCGCATTGTTGAGAAGTGAGTGAAGACAACTTTCCCTCAAAAATGGTACCAAGGATCGTGAAGAGAGAACCATGTTTAGACATTAAAGGTATTAAAGTTTTCCAGGGCGTCAATGTCTTATTTCTTCATGCTTACGGTGTGTTCCTCTAGTGGAAGTTTAATGCAAAGAGGATGTTTACGTCTAAGCACTGACTGGGGTTTCACATTGATTTTAAAATATAAGTATTTTTCAAATCGATAATACGAAAGGAAAATTGTCACTGGTGACTTTTAGCGGAATAAAAGATGTAATATTTTAAATATGTGTTTTAATCAAGTCACTGCAAGCAAATATCTGCTAGATAACGAGTTTAAACTGAAAATAGAATTAACGAAAAGGCTATGCAGGATGAAAAATTATATTAACTGGTATACCAGTCACTGCAAATTATTCTTCACTGAAAATAAGGTAAACTTAAAAAATTTCAACTTTATTTCTAGAATCAACCTTTAGATTCCGTCCTTTTTACGTAAATCTGCGAGAACTTTAAAGAGGCAATGTAGGGTTAAAAAGTTTAAAACTGTATATTTATCCCTTTTATCTAGTGCAATAACTGCAGTTGTGTGCAGCTAATAATTAGGTAGAAATACAATAAATTGTCAATAATTAAGCTAATATTTTCTACAGGAAACGAAGAAATCGGTTTAAAATTCGAGAATTCACATATAATCAAATGTGAACCAACTGCCTTCGACCTTGACCTTTCAAATACTTGGAGAGTGGAGAGGCCAGCTGGTCAGTGAGTTCATTGAGAACTTCTGCGGATATACCCTCCGGGCCAGGTGATTTTGTAGGCTGTAGCTGTTTCAGAGTTTTTCTTACTGTGTCCATTGGGAACGACACCGTGCTTATTTTGTTTGTAGATGGGGCAGTACTGTAGTATTCTTCCTCATCAAAAGGTGGTTCCTCTTTGTATACGGACATAAAGGAATTGGATAAGAGGCTGGTCTTATTGAAGTTATTGGTTAGCCTGTTTCCCTGATAGTCTTTTCGACAAGGAATGGAGTCCCGGTTTCGTTTTTTTATTAACTTTAGCAAAAAACCTTTTCGAATTTCTTGGTGTCTTTGACTATTTCTGACTCAAAGGCTGATCTTTCTCTTCTCAGAAGATCCCGACACCGATTTTGCTTTTTCTTAAAAGCGAAAAATGTTCGGGTTGTTTTTAACTGGCATATGTTCTCCACAGCCTTCTTTTCTTCATGAGAATCCGTTTTATTTCCGATGTCACTCACTTGGTCGAGAGACGCACGATAGCCTTTTAAGTGGACAGAATTGCTCTTCCAACTGCTGAATCAAGTTACTAATGAAGAACCAGGCAGCGTTTGAGTCAGGTACATGTGCAGGGCTCCAGTCTATCCCATTCAGTAATTCTTTCATTTTGGGATAATCCCCTTTCCATACATTTCTCTCTCTAACTGTATGCGTTAGGGTGCAGAAAAATGACTGTTCTCCCAAGCAAGAACACAATGATCAATTTGTCCAAGGGGCACGTAAGTATTTAATGCGAGGATGCAATTGTCGTCTCTACTAATGATAAGATCCAAACAGCTTGACTGCTGCCCATTTCGGAACCGCGTCTCCATTGTGACATGTTGGGTAAGAAACTCGTCATTTACCAACTGAAATAATTTCTGTTTGAATGAATTTTCCGATCGCAAGCAGTACATTGATACCCAATCAATATCGAGATTGTGGAAATCTCCAAGTATTAATAAGTTTTTGCTACGGCAGATTTGCTTTTCCTCTGTGATGAGTGCTTCATCCGTGTCTGTTCGCTGTCCTGGGGGTCGATATACCATGGCAATATGAAGGTCTGGTTGGTTTGGGAATTTCAGTTTACAACTTAGTATTTTGCAAGACGAGTTCTTATTTGGCAACGGCCCATCCAGAATGAAGTCAATGCCATCTCGTATGAAGATTGCGATTCCACTACCCCTACGTCCGTTCCTATCCATGCGGATAAGCTGAAATCCGTCTATCCTGACTTCTCTGCCAGCGATTTGTTCATTTAACCATGTTTCAGTTAGAGCTATGTAAACAGGTTGTAAATAGTCCACGACCAGTTTGATTTCATCCATTTTGTTCAACAGACTCTGCAAATTTGTGATCATCATTTTCATCTTGTTTTTTTCCTCGATTACTGAAGATTGTTGGTTTTTTCTTGCACACGGCAATTATTGCTGGATATTTCGCAAGATATATCCAGTCGCCTGTCTGTTTTTAAATCTATAGGCATTTAGTAGGGCTTTTGACCGGCGTGGTTGCCTTCAATTTCACCGGATGTTCCCATAAAAACGAGCGCACCGTTTTGACGATTTTGTTGTCTACAATTTTCAATTTTTGTTCCCCCTCGTATTGACTTCTTTTCAATTCTGCTGCCAGTGTCCTTATTTTCATGCGATCGGTGGGAGAGTAATCCGGCTGAAAAACACCCCACAATGATTGTTTCGAAGTCGGGACTTTCGAGAGAGCTATAGATCAACCTGCTGTTTGCTCCCCAAGATGACTTTTAACGGTCTTGGTCGCACCTCATGCATTTTATTTCTAACGAAAAGCCCCAATCGAAAGATCTAGTTGTTTTCGACTTTCCCACCAGTTTCTTGCGTATCATTCAATAAATTTTGGAATGTCAGCAAATCCTGTTTTACCCTTTCTTTTGGCGTTTCTCCAGTAGCTTCTCAGACCCCCTGAACTACCAGACAAAATGATCTGTCAAGGAAAAAACTCGTCTCTGCATCCTGCTTTCTTCTAGTCATGGAAGGTTGAATCATGAACGGTGTTACAGTCTTTAATACTCTGTTAAAATTGATCTTCATCAGTGAGCCCGCTGTTTGATATGCAGACATCTCAAAGCTCTGGTTTTTAGTCCTCGGCATTCATCACAGTCTTCCAGCCCTTCACTGTTTAGCTTAATTTTGGGAAAGTTCAGAAGCGCCCTGCTTTCTGCAATATTGCTGATTGGTGGTTCTTCTAGGTCTGCTGAGAGTGACTTGAGTATTTCTGGTAAGTTTTGGTCATATGAAATTGAAAATGGTTTGCAAAGGTAGAAAAGATCATTATTTTCGGTGTATACACTATTTATTTGTCTGCTGGCTTCCCGGGTGTGGCCGAGCGGTCAACACCATCGGTCGCTAATCGAGAGGTTGGTGTTTCAAATCCCGGCCAAAACGATGAATAATATTCTCACGTGGTCGGGTCGTGAACATTTGCGTTGGCCATTCCAGCAAGATCTCTAAGAGGATGCATTCAGTTTTAATGAGCAGCTTAAATTATCAGGCGAATAATTTACTGAGCACAAAAAAGAAGTGCTTTTCCGAACTGAATTCGCTATCGAATGTTGATACGAAGCAAAGAACGGTGCAGCCTTTGAAGCGAGTTTGCCAGTGGTTCTCCGTTTCTTTTTGATGTCCGCACCTTTTTCTGGCGAGAGACTGTTTTCTGAAGCCCGCAAGAGGCAGGATCCGAATGAAGCTGTGTTAGCTAATTTTTTAAGATTCCGATATCGATTTGTGTTTGCCTGACTATCACAATGTCTATAAACACTTATAGGCTGATCCTGATAAACACGGACAATATGTGATCCAATGACAACTTATTTCATTGAGTCCCGACTTCGGGTACATGTTATTGGCCAAAAATCAAAAGCTTGGAGACGAGCGAATTTCAAACGGAAGTCCCACGATGCCACAATATGAGCATTAAATGCGCCTATTCGTTTAAAACCGCTTTATAAACAATAAAAGATAAGAAAAATATGCAGGAACGACTCAGCCATTTGTGGCGGTCAAAGATCCTGGATAACTTCAGATATATAAGGGGTTTTGCATTTTTGGTTCACTGAGCGGTTGTCAGTTTGTACTGGTGTATAGGCTGTTTTATCAAGTCGACGAAGGTGATAAACAAATTCCAATTGGATGTCGTTTTGTGAGGAATTTCGGCACAAGAAAAATTCCCGATATCCAGTAAGCAATTAGGTACGTGCAGTTGCACTGTTAATGTCAGGATCCGAACGACCGAAGTGTTAACGGTATTCAAACTGCCCAAGCCGGAGAACAAATAGTATACGTGGTTCCTATGCCCACGATGACCTTCGCGAAGTAAAATGCCGTAGCGGTTGTTGCCAAAACGTTGTTGCATGGCGAAAACGTATTGTCGTCGAACGAACGTAAAAGGGTGGCCCTTCTTGAAAACAGCTGACGGCCTCCAGATGGGACCGTATCCTATCAAGTTAAGGTGTTTAGAGGAGGACATACGCAAACCAAGGCGTGAAGGCTGGCCGAGAAGGCCGAATCAACCGATAAGATGTCGTCGTCTGATCCAGCCCATTTTGTAGGTGTTTGAGAACATGGTAAATTTTCTATCAAATTTATTTTCTTTTTAGATATCCGTGTCACCTTACGTTTGTCCCCGAGGAGGACGATGATATCAGAGACGTCTGAACGCAGCCAGACAGGTGGTTGGCTAGATGGCCAGCACACCATCCTATGCGACAGTAAGTAGCATTTTGATAAATAAGGAGGAGAAAGGACATCACAAAATAGTTTCAGACCAGACAGCCTCACAAGTATCTGTTGCAAAATGATGGAGAAGATAATCCAAATGGAAGTGATGAGGCATATTGAAGAGAATAACTTGCTAAGTTAATTTCAACATGGATTTCAAAGTGATTAATCCTGCCTCACAAACCTGCTCACATCCATGGAAAGCTGGACAAAATCATTAGCGATGCGTTTGTCAGTCGATGTGGTCTACTTTGACGTTCGGAAAGCCTCTGACAGGGTTCCACACAGACTTCTGATATTTAAGCTGTGTAAAATTGGTGTGACTGGCAACAAACTCAAATGGTTGGCTGAATTTCTCGCAGGCAGGCACCAACGTATTGTTATTGGTGACGCCAAGTTGCACTGGGATCTCTTTCACAGTAAAGCTCCGAAGGCGAGCGTTCTGGGTCCCATTTTGTTTCTGATATAAATGAACGACTGCCTTGATTGTCTGACATGTGAGAAGGTAATGTTCGCTGACGAGCTGAAGTTATGGAACTTGATTGAATAATCGTAGGATGTGCGGAACTTACAAATAACTTAGATCGTTTGCAAACATGGTGTGATTAGTGGCTACTGAACCTTCATTTCAGCAAATGCAAAAGCATCCGACTGCGGTCTAGTTACAATACGATGATTAGGTTTGAATATCAGCACTACATCATTGTTCGCCAACTCGAGGTGGTAAATGGTCAAAAGGACTTAGGTATGTGGATAACACCCACTCTTAAACCATCGTTACACTGTGCAAATATAAATATATAGATATATGTTTTATTTGAGTACCCGGAAGGGCAGTGTCACTGGATAAAAATCAATAAGAACGAATGCAAAATCGTGTACAGTTCAGTTTGCCTAGTAGGTCAGCTTTCGGCGATGACAATTGACACAAGACAGTATGGTAAAAAATTAGCTAAAAGAGCAGACAGTGAAAAATCTCCATGGGCATTTTAATGGAAGAGGCATATTTTGAATGGGGTTTGTGGGATTTGAAGAAGAAAAAAACTGTCGCACCTGAGTGTAAAACATACGCGTTAGGTAGGACCGACATGCTGATGAGAGCGTACGAGCGTTCAAAGTTCTCCTCGTCGTAAAAGAAATCATGTAACGACACAGGATTCTTTTCAGCTCCCCAGTTGTGATCCCAATGCGTATCGACTGGTTATAAGCGTAACCGTGAAGGATGCTAGACAGGGGAAAACCTTTGCAGGCATCATCCGTATGCTTAGGGTCAAACGAGAAAAGGACCGTAGAGCTCATGAAGGTCATGGTAGAATTGCCACGAAAGTGACCACGATACTCTCATTGCTGATGTCTCAGACCACTAAGAGAGGAGCCCGAAGCGATCGTCAACAGTCCATGTAAGGTCGACACCGCGACAGTGCTCGATGAGGGCATACGAAGCAGCATGCTAGGTTGCTTCTGAGCGTAGTACAAAAGGATACTAGGAGATCCGATTATTGAGTAAGAAGAAATCAACATTGCAAAGAAATCTATGTGAATCTTAGGAAGGATCAGGAGATTCTTCGTTAATTTTTATGGAGAGCTTTTTGGGCGCGTGTTTGGAAACATTTATCCAGCCAGTGTTGGAATATTGCGGTCAGGCGTGGCGCCCCTGGACGAAACATGACTACGCCCTTTTGGTCAAAGTTCAACGAAGGGCAACGAAACTAGTCAGTGGATTGAAATGCCTACCCTATGAGGGCCAGCAAGAAAGACTTTCAATTATTCCTCTCTCTCTTATAAGCAATACAGAGGGGATATGATCTTAGTCTTCGAACTTGTGCTCTTCAGATAGCCGAGTTTTTCGAATTGGCAAACATGAAAAAATCTCTGAGGTCACCCATTCAAACTAAAGAGAAACCACGCCAAACTTTAAGTGCAGGCCAACTTCTTTTCCCAACGGGTGATTGAAGAATAAAACAAACTGCCAACTTCGGTTGTTCAGGCTGAAAGCGTTTAAATGTTTAAACGAAGACTTGATAAATTTTTACTTGACGGACATATATTTAGTTGACACCAATGACCGATATACTTTTACCATATCGCCATGTAAAATTTGCATATTTTGCTAGCGTCCACCAGTTAATAGGGTTTTCAAATGCTCTGTATATCTCCCTTATATGAACTGAATTATACTGCATTATAATTTTAGGCAAGTTTTTAGTTCTACCTTTGCCCCTATGCACGAACGATGTTTGTGGTGACTTTATTGCCAAATTAAGCACCGAAACCACTATTAATCAACAACCAATGGGTAAATAGGCGCAGCTATTATACATGGATCATAGAAAGTATCTGTCAACCATCGGTGCAAGGGGTGACTAGGAGTTCGCCATAAATCATTTGAAGGCCATGCTTGGACCACCGATATGCCTTCAGCTCTTTTGGACTAGTTCCACGAGCACGTGGTCATTCACAGGCAGTCTTTTATGTGCCGTCATCAGCAGTAGGTATAACTTCTTCTTTTGACACATAAAGCAGCCATTTGCCAAAATGCTCCTTATGATAAATGACATCATAATATTGTTTGGAAAAGAGTCATCGAATGGTTTCATGGAAAAGAGACCGTAAAGGTGACCGAACTAAATGCCTTGGAAGTGCGCAAACGGTAAAGAATTTTGTGTTAAGTGGGTTCGATAAATGCATTAAACTTCCTATGGAGACAACGTTTACCATCATGATCCTCCTACGTTCTCAATCGGAAGACACGGTAACAACCATTGATAAATTTAAATCTACTTACCTAGTTCCAAATTAAGTTTTTTGATTTTCAATGCAGAAATTTAATTATAAATTTAATGTCTACAAATTATTTTAGAAAATCGAAACCCAGGCAGCACTTCTGTTAGAAAGAAGAATGGCCTTACGGGGATCACACAAACAAGTGTTTTTTCAGCCGGAATACGAGCCAAAGGACGGCTGAAAATTAGGGAATTACGGAGATATTTAAGGGAGGGAATTGGCAGAGGGGAGAAACGGCTGAAAATCAAAGATGGTCAAATAGTCCAGATAAATGTGTCCTTCCTGTGGCCAAAACCTGTAACAATGAAGGCTGGGTCTCCCCTGACGAATCGATAATTGAAAGTCATCTCCGCAAATGTACAAAGCCTGTTCAACAAGCTGGGTGACTTAAGAAACGTTGTGGATGAAATTAAACTGGACGTTATGGCTTTCAATTAAACGTGGCTTACTGCAGATACTACTGATTCCGAAATATCACTCAGGGATATCGGCACTTCAGGAGAGATAGACCAAGTCGAGAAGGAGGAGTTTTAGTTTATGTCACTTGCAAGCTGACCAATATGGCTGACAAACACATTCCATTACGCGATGTGGAAGTCTTAAGCATTACTTTATCTGCTAAGTATTCCAGACAACTGACGATATCGGTTGTGTACTGTTTGCCTTATAAGACGTCCAATCAGGATCTCATTCTCATAACGTTACTCTACAAAGCCAGCTTGAAGAAAGATGTCCTCAGTGTTGGGAATTGTAACGCTCCTGTTATTGACTGGAAAACATGGACTGCGCAGAGAATTCCAGATAACTTCAACCAAAAAATCCTACGATGGGTAACAGAAAAACTTATCTGTCAATCCGTCACCTTTGGAACACGGACGAGAGCAGGACAACAGTTAAACTGTCATGACCTTATTTTTACCCGAGATGAGGAAAATATGCAAGACCTACTGAATCGACCACCATTAGGCTCAAGTGATCACAAGTGATCACAAGTGATCATAAGTAAATTGATTCAGCAGTTGGTAGAGAAATTCTGCCCACTTAAAAGGCGATCATGCGTCTCCCGACCCGAGTGGGTGACATCGGAAATAAAAGGAATCTCAAGAAGAAAAGAAGACTGTGGAGAACATATGCCAGATATCAACAACCTGAACATTTTTCCGCTTTTAAGAAACAGCGAAATCGGTGTCGGAATCTTCTGAGAAAAAGAAAGATCAAACTTTGAGTCAGAAATAGTCAAAAGACATACCAAGAAATTCGAAAAGGTTTTATGCTTACGTTAATAAGGCAAAAACGAAATCGCGACTGCATTCCTTGTCTTAAAGACAATCAGGGAAACAGGTTAACTGATAACTCTGATAAGACCTGCCTCTTATCCAATTTCTTTATGTCCGTGTATACCGAGGAACCATTTTTTGACGAGGATGAATACTACAGTACTGCCACATCTACAAACAAAATAAGCACGGTGTCGTTCCCAATGGACACAGTAAGAAAAACTCTGAAACAGCTACAGCCCACTAAATCACCTGGCCCAGATGGTATATCCGCAAAAAGTTCTCAATGAACTCACAGAACAGCTGGCCCTTCCGCTCTCAAGATATTTGAAAGTTCGATGGAGGCGGGGGCTCTGCCTACCGAGTGGAAGATAGCCAACATAACCCCCATCTATAAAGGAGGAGAGAGGACATCACCAAACAGTTTCCGACCAGTCAGCCCTCACAAGTATCTGTTGCAAAAATGATGGAGAAGATTATTAAAACGGAATTGATGAGGCATCTTGAAGAGAATAACTTGCTAAGTTCATATCAACATGGATTTCGAAGTGGTCGATCCTGCCTCACAAACTTGCTCACATCCATGGAAAGTTGGACAAAAATCATTAGAAATGGGTTTGTCAGTCGATGCGGTCTACATTGACTTTAGCAAAGCCTTTGACAGGGTTCCACACAAACGTCTGATCTTTAAGCTCCGTCAAATGGGTGTGACTGGCAACCTACTCAAAATGGTTGGCCGACTTTCTCTGAGACAGGCGCCAGCGTGTTTTGTATCGGAGACACCAAGTCTCACTGGGAAACCGTTCACAGTGGAGTTCCGCAGGGCAGCGTTCTGGGTCCCCATTTTGTTTCTGATATACGTAAACGACTGCCTGGATTGTCTGACATGCGAGAAGGTAATGTTCGCTGACGATTTGAAGTTATGGAACTCGATTGAAAAACCGGAGGATGCGCGAAAATTACAACAAAACTTAGATCGCTTGCAAACATGGTGTGATGAGTGGCTGCTGAACCTTAATCTTAACAAATGCCAAATAATCCGACTGCGGTCTAGTTCCAGAAGGCTGATTGAGTTCGAATACCAGTACTCCATCAGTGGTCACCAACTCCAGGAGGTAAATATTCTAAAGGACTTGGGTATATGGATAACACCAACTCTCAAACCATCGTCGCACTGTGCGAATATCGCAAAGAAAGCTATGTGTATCTTAGGCGCAATCAGGAGGTCCTTCGTTAATTTTGACGGAGGGTTTTTTGGACGCGTGTTTGGAACATTTATCCGGCCGGTGTTGGAATATTGCGTTCAGGCGTGGCGCCCTTGGACGAAACATGACTACGCTCTGCTGGAGAAAGTTCAACGGAGGGCAACGAAACTAGTCAGCGGATTGGAATGCCTACCCTATGAGGGCCGCCTAGAAAGACTTAAAGTTTTTCTCTCTTATAGGCAATACAGAGGGATATGATCTTAGTATTCAAACTGGTCAGAGGAGTTGATTGTGCTCTTCAGATGGCCAACTTTTTGAATTGGCAAACATGACAAGTCTCCGAGGTCACCAATACAAACTGAAAAGAAATCACGCCAAACTTGAAGTACGGGCCAACTTCTTTTCCCAAAAGGGTGATTGACGAATGGAACAAGCTGCCAGCCTCAGTTGTTCAGGCTGAAAGCGTTGAAATGTTTAAAAAGAAGACTTGATGCATTTTTACTTGATGAACATATATTTAGTCGACAGCAATGATTGATATACTAAAACGACTATCGCCATGTAACATTTGCTTGTTTTGCTAGCGTCTATCTGTAAATAGGGTTTTCAAAGGCTCTGCCTATCTCCCTTATATATACTGAATTATACTGAAT
This sequence comes from Schistocephalus solidus, assembly GCA_017591395.1. NCBI lineage: Eukaryota > Metazoa > Platyhelminthes > Cestoda > Diphyllobothriidea > Diphyllobothriidae > Schistocephalus > Schistocephalus solidus. The sequence continues at coordinate 3,290 of WEDG01008684.1, read as the reverse complement.
TACGCTGTGCTTCGAGTACTCACTGTTTTCCAAACTAAATTTATCCGATACTTAGGAACGAAACATTTGGAAGGCGGACTACTCAATTATGAGAAGACAAATGTCAGAGATATCCTGGGAAACAGAACTACATGGTGCAACAAAAAAGATTGGATGACATTGAGCTCATTATTGAAAATTAATATTTACCTTCACTATCCTCTCAAGAGAAAGACAACCACAAACCACCCAAAGTGGATAAACTCAAATTTGCAAGCCTCTTTCAAAAAAAATCGCTTCTGGAGGCGTAGCAGAAAAACCGGCTCCGAGGCTCACTTACGGGAATATAAGCAGTAACGCAAAGTTTGTAAATGTGAGGCTACTAAGCTGCGGAGGAAGTTCGAACTAAACGTTCTGCAAAAATCATTGGAACACCCCAAAATGCTGTATGGTTACATACGGAGTACAAAGAGAGTTCAAAAAATGATTCCTACTCTAAGTCCGCCAACCAGGGTAAAGCATCCCTTCTTTCCAAATTCTTTCTGACCGTCTTCACCCGAGAGCATAATAATTTTGCTGCTATTCCACTAGTTTGGCAACCTATGTGTACCCCTCCTTTCCCTTCCTCCTCCACCTCCTCCTCATCCACAACAGAGGATCTACACCTTGACTTTTCACTGACCATAGTTAGAACCGAATTACGCCGTTTAAAGCCTGCCAAGTCGCCTGGGCCGGATAGACTTCCTGCATTAGCACTTAGAGAACTTACTTACGAACCATGTGTATCACTGTCCATCATATTACAAAAATCATTTGAAAAAAGCAAACTCCCGGAAGAATGGAAGTGTGCATTAATCACCCCGATCGATAAAGGAGGTTCACGACTGGACTGTGAAAATTACCGCCCTGTCAGTTAAACTTGCATAGCCTATAAAATAATGGAGCATATTATCAAGAGGCATTAAATGCGCTATCTGGAAACAACCAAATCCTATGCGATGTCCATTACGGCTTCCGTCCAGGACGTTCCTGTCTCACGAGTGCCTTTCAGTCGCACGAGAAATGGACAAAGGCCACAGATAAGGGTCATCTAGTAGATGTTGTATTTTTTGCCTTCAAGAAGAGCCTTGAAAGTGAAGCACGCGGGCTTCTTTTACAGAAGATTTGGAACGAAGGAATTCCAGGAAAACTTTTCAAATGAATCAAGAGTTTCTTGTCTTTCAGCGTACAGAGAGTTGTTGTTGGAAACTCTAGCTCCCAATGGGCAAAAGTTGAAAGTGGTGTTCCACAGGGTTCTGTTTTGGGCCCCCTACTCTTTCTTATCTACGTGAACGACTGTCTCTATGACCTAGATTGGAAGCAGATGACATAAAAATATGGATTGAAGTCAGCTTCGCTGATGATGCAAAAGGGTTACAATTTAATATCGACAAACTAAGTGCCTGGTTGGCTAGGTGGCTTAGAAGTTATAGTGCTAGCATTAGCTTTACGTAATAACAGACTGATACTGGGAAGGAGCAGACGTCTGGTGCGGTGGAACCCTATGTATGCGTGCTACGACAAACCCTAGGCGGGGCCCAATCGACCAGGATTCTGCACAACATTGAGGAAGTGGGAATGCCATAAGGGTTGCCTTAGGAAACAGCCATAACATCCCAAGGTTCTGTTCACTATATGAATTTTCCACATAAACACACAATTAGCTGACTTTAAGGTCATCTTATCGCGTCAGTTGACAGTCTTCTAAGCCTGTGTTTGTTAGGGTGCCATGAGAGCTCCAAGCATATCAAATTTTTTATCGCTTCCGGTATTGATTTACTAGCATGGAGAGCGTAGCGGCTGCCAGATAACCTACTTAAATGGGCAACAAACAGAATTTGCCGACAGAATATCACCTATGGAACGTGAGCTCGGGAAGGAAGAAAGCTGAACTAAGTTAACCTTATTTTTACCCGAGAAGCGGGTAATGTGCTAGAGCTGTAGGATCAACCACCTTTAGTGTCAAGCAACTACATTATACTCTACTTCTAGTACTGTTTTATAAACCAACTTTGCCTTATAGACTGGAAAAAAACATTTGGAAGTGGTGCAAGCCGCTTACGAGAAGAAAAATTTCAGAAGTATCATGGGAGACAGAAACGCATGGTGGAGCAAATGACCATTAGAGGACTTTCAGCTCGTTACCGAAAATGCTTGTTTGCCTAAACTTTCCACTCCGCAGAGAGACAAACATAAAACCGCACAAAGTGAATAAACTCAAACTTTCAGGCCTTTTCAAGAAATCACTTTTGGGGGTGTTACAGCCTAATGGCTCTGATAAGCATTTACGGAAATATAAGCACCAACGGAACATTTATAGAAGTAAACCTTATAAGCTGCGAAAGACGTTTGAACTGAAAATAGTGCAAAATCCGTTGCCCTAGCTCAATATACTATATGGCTACATACGGAGTAGTAAAAGAACTCAGGAACTGATCCCTGCACTTAAGTGTGCGGACAAAAAGCTGTAGTACGTTGATAACCAGATCAAAGCATCCTTTCTTTCCATTTTTCAGACCGTCTCCACCCGAGAGCCTAATTATTTGGCTGCTGTTCCACCCATTAATCACCCAATATCTCCCCTCCTCTCCCCACCACCTCCTCCTGCTCATCCTCCATTTCCTTAATAGCGTAAATACACTTTTCATTCGCAAATAATTATGGCCGAATAACTCCAATGGAAGCCGACTTACTTGGCTGGTTAAGATAGTATTCCTTCAAGATAGCCTCCAATTGCGCACCACACAGGCTCCTTTTACAGAAGATCGGGAAGTAGGAATTCAAGGAAGTTGGTTTAAATAGATCAGGTGTTTCTGGTTCTGCAGAGCACAGAAAGTTGCCATTGGTAATTCTACCTTAAAATTGGCGGAAGTCAAAAGAGGTGTCCCAGAGTGTTCTGTGTTAAGCCCATTCATCTTCCCGAGCTATGTAAATGATTGCACCAGCGAATTAGATTTTGAGGCTCTTATGTTGACCAATGACATAAATCCGGAGCAATGTCAGCGGTGTTGATGGCAAAATTGACTTAAAATGGAATATCAACAAATTGAGTGTTTGGTCAAACAGATGACATTTAAAATTTAGTGTGTCCGAATACGTGGTCGTTCAATTAACGAGGGCGGAGATGCCACACCCAAACATCAGTAAAATATCAACAGGACAATATTATGAGATCCAACTGCGGTCTATCTACAGAAGGGTGATAAGGTTTGTATATCAGTACTTCATAAGTGGTCGAAAACTCGAGGAGGTAAATAAATAATAATAATAAT
>WEDG01008682.1:0-30148 GCA_017591395.1 Schistocephalus solidus | reverse complement strand
CATCACAATCGCCCCCCGACGAGATAATAGTGTCCTTTGACGTCGTCTCCCTATTAACATCCATCCCAAAAGAACTGGCTATGAGACTCATCGATGACCTGCTGGACAGAAGGTACAACGATGAAGGAAACCTTTTTAAAATAGAACACGCAATGGAGTTACTGGACTACTGCATTCGCACGTACTTTACGTTTAACGACTATGTTTATGAGCAAATCCAGGGAACTCCGATGGGATCACCGATCTCCGGCTACCTCGCGGAAGCCATCCTGCAAGAACTGGAAACTCAGGTCTTCCAGATCTACAAGCCGAAATTCTGGATGCGCTACGTAGACGACACCTTTGTTATCATACACCGAGAAGCCAAAGAGAACTTCAAAAGGGATCTGAACTCGATTTTCCCGCAGATTCAATTCACAATGGAGGAAGAAGAGGATGGAATGCTCCCTTTTCTCGACGTTCAGATATCAAGGCAGGAGGACGGAACCCTCCAGACTGGCGTGTTTCGAAAAGCGACTAACACGGAGCAAATTCTTCACTACAACAGCAATCACCCCCTGTCGCATAAACGCAGTTGCGTCCGATCGCTTTTTCGCTGCATCCAGACACACTGCAGCACAGAGGCTGAGAAGCTGCGAGAACGTAACACCCTATGGCGCCTCTTTCTCGCCAGTGGATATCCACGCAGCTTCGTAAACAAATGCTTATACCAAAGGCATACAAAGACTGAAGGTGAGCCTAAACAAAAATCTGAAACATTCCATGTTTTGCCGTATGTGAAGAACGTCTCAGAAGCCACTGAGCGCATGTTAAGACCACTAAACGTGGGCGTTGGACACCGACCGGAGACCACCATCCGTCGATTAGTCATGCAACCAAAGGGCCGACTACCACCCGCAGACACCTCAGGCGTTATTTACCGGGTCAATTGTCTAGACTGCCCGGTCAACTACTGCGGCATGACCGACAAACGACTGAGTACGCGCATGCACGAGCACACTTTGGTCGTAAGGCGAAAGGATATTCGATCACAAGTCGCCATGCATAGTCTAGAAAACAACCACCGGTTCGATTTTGACGGAGCTCAAGTGCTCGGCCGATCCGAAAACAGATTGGCGAGGGAAGTCATCGAAGCTTGGCAGTCAGACGCCAACTCTATCAACCGCAGCATTGACCTACCAGTGCCCTATGAGGCCGTCAAGCACCATTGGCGCACGAGGGGAGGACCAATGAGAAACGAGGTGGCTAGACCTATAGCAAGTGAGCACGAAAGACCCTTTTTAAACCATGTAGTTCCCCCTATGCTCTATCTCCGATGATGCGCTCGAGTAGGAGTGTGAAACGTCGAGACAAGTATATCTTCTACCCCAGAGATCGCCTTTATCTTCTCCTTTCCACACACACACATATATATATATATATATATATATATATATATATATATATATAGTATATATATATATATATATATATATATATATTGATAATGTGGAACCGACAAACACAAGGTAGACCGGAATGGCCATTTCTGGCTTATTAGCCGTCATCAGCCAGTCATACCCAATCCCAAGTGTGGCATACCTGGGATTCGAACCCGCGACCTTTGGTATTTGAGCTGAACGCTCTACCATTGAGCCACGGGCTCGTTGCTTTGTCGGTTGCGATCGGGAATATGATGATAGTGTGGGGCTCACTTATCTGCTTAAGGAACATTTATGTTCCGTTGTGCCCTGCAGCTCAGACTAGAGCCCTCACAGGCGGTCGCATAGCGACATGTAGCATATATTGATAATGTGGAATCCCAGGTATACCACACTTGGGATTGGGTATGACTGGCTGATGACGGCAACTAAGCCAGAAATGGCCATTCCGGTCTCCCTTGTCTTTGTCGGTTCCACTTTATCAATATATGCTACATGTCGCTATGCGACCGCCTGTGAGGGCTCTAGTCTGATTTCCACTGCATAACGGAACATATATGTTCCTTAAGCAGATCGGTGAGCCACACGCTATCATATATATATATATATATATATATATATATATATATATATATATATATATATATGAAAAGAAAAATGCTCTTTGGGAAATGGAGTTTTACTCGTAAATTTTCAAGTTGGTGACACCAACCCGTCGTCAGACGAAATGAACAGAGGAGAAAGTGAAGTGGCGCGACAGGACAGATGGTGACAAACAAACAGCTGGCGTGATTGGGTGGTGGATGGACCAATAATCGGGGCATGTTTTGGGACGGGGGAGGTGAGGAGAGAACAATTACATTGGCTTGTTTGGGAGGGGGAGGTGGGCGGCGAGTAACTACGGCCGGCTAGATTATCAATCATGGTTCCGGGTTGGATTTAGGGGTCACTGCGTCGGTTGGAGTTGTCGGAATGTTTAGTTGCGGTTCACCATGTGTGAGGTGGGGTTGGCTACAAGTGAGATTAAAAGCCGCAAGTATTAGCAGTCGTTGCTAGGGGGTGGGCACTCGTTAGTAAATTGATCACGTAATCCTTCGTAATGAGCATCTAGGTCAACGTGGCGGTTAATGCTAGCTGTGCTAGAGCGCCAAGCTTCGAGGAATTCTCGAGCTTGTTTGGTGTTGGCCATGGCGATCACGTCGGTACCCTCCCATTGAAGCGATGGTCGCATTCAAGGGAGTGCGCAAACACGAGTGATAAGGGGTCACGTCGGCGAATGTCTAGCTTATGTTCGTTGATGCGAGTCCCAAGACGTCGACCTGTATGGCCAATGTAAACAGACGGGCAGTTGGCGCACGGTATGCGGTAAATGACATTGCTTAGTTAAGCAATTAATACAAGCATCACAAGACATTTACTGGTTTTATGATGAATATCATAAAGTTCGAAGGAGACATCTTAAACAAAATATCTTTATCTGTTTTTTCATTCAACTAGTGTTGGTCAACCACATTGCATCCGGATCCTATTGCTCCGACACAATCTCCCAGAGAGAAACAAGTAGTTGCACCGTCGCATCGACCTCAAAAGAGTCCACAACCCCCATCGCCTCCACGTAATTCCCCTCCTCCATATCCTTCTCTGCTAAAAGATCATAATTGGCCCTTTTAGTGCGAAACGGAGATGAGGAGAGAAATGCCACCGTTCCTTCCAATCACCCCAATTTGAAGCGACCACATTCAAATATCTTGTCGGACTGTCCATGCTGTTCTGAAAGGCCTGGAGGTGATATTTGTACTCCAACGTGTATGCAGCAAACCCTGAGAACGCCTGCCTACCTCACTGCACCCATATGCACGACCAAAGCACAAGAGGGCTTGCCTAACCTAGCTCGTCTTATGTCCGGTACTCCGATTCCCACATCAATTCTAAGTAGTTATCAGCGGCATTGTGAAGTCTGCATGCAGCTATGTAGACTTAAACGTGAATGTCAGGCAGAAATGACTGCCAAGATGCTCCTCGAAAACACATGTGAACTTTTTATTGAGATAAATAGACGTCCGCTGGAACTGGTGTAACCGCTGATGATTGCGCTTCAGCACCTACTCTTCACTATGGATACGAGTGTTTTCATAACATACATGAACTCTGTGTTACCAGAGGCCTCCCGAAGCGCGGTCGGGAATTCCTTTTTTAAACCAATTCTTTCTGAGCCCACTTTTCCTAATAACAGGCCACAAAATGTACCCAGAACCGCAGTAGAGGAACCTGCCAATAATTTTTATGCAGGTTTCCTCAAGGCAACAGGGTTTGATAAAATTGACGGTGTATTCCGATGCCCGTGTTCGGTGAAGCGTTTCCAAAGAACGCTTTCCGGTCTGCAGGAATGTGGATCCAGTAATTTCGGCAATAGTTTAATTTCCTCTGGTTCACACTTGGCATCGCATAACCCTCAGGTTTTGGAGCTGGCCACGTCTCTCAGCAGCGGTGTCCAGATTTCTCAAAACAGTCTTCACAGGTCTGTGAAATAGAGACTCACCATAGGCCCTGGTACATCATCTGAACTCCCGAGCCCGCAAACATAAATAGGTGACGCATTCAAACTGGAACCAGTGATCCTAAACATGACTTCCTTTGTAAATATATTTCACTTTTTTAACTCTGCTCTTTGGTTAGTTCTGTCTAAGTTAATGAAAATGAACAGCACATTAAAGGTGGCTGTACGGAAGTGAAAAGCTTATCTGAGAAATGCTTATCAGACGCTTAACCAAACATTTTATGCGTGACCCATAGTCAATGCATACGAGAAGCAGATGACAACTCTTCATAGCAGAATAATTCGCGTTTTCATAGTATGCATGAAAACTCTTGACCGCCCTACTTTGTCGCAGAATGGACAAGCACAGACAAATAAGCACTCCGTGTATTTTTAGTCAGCAGTTTTGTTAGCATGGCAACTGAAGACCCCTAAGGCTGTTCCTGCAATCTCATTAAACCTACCCACTTACACTTTGCAACGTATTGTCAATTCAGGATTTCGCAGTACTTTTTAAGTATCGCATATATTAAAGCAATCCTCAGTCCGCAAGGTTTCATTTCCGAGCTCACATGGAAAGGAGTAACCAGGTGCTTCTCGCCGGTCTCGTACAGGAAGTTCGTATAGATCGAGGAGGATGGCCCCGAAAAAAGTTGCCTAATACAAGCATGCAATCCCAAAGACATAGCATTAGTGAAGGCTGCAGATTTCCGTCCAATAATAAAATCCGTCCAAGTTAATATTTCGCTGTCCAATTCGATGAATGTCAATGGCTCCTTTTAACTACTTTCCAACGAAATTTTAGTCGGTACGCAATTACGGTTATGGGTTCGGTCTCAACGCCACTAGTTAGCAATTTAATTTCAATATATGTTGGCAGAAGTACTCAGGCAGTAATCAAACCAGACATCCGCACCACGCCCACGAAGGTAATCAGGCTCATCCTTGAAATACATGCAGTCCGGTTTACCGGGACCGTGCTGACACTCCAATACCCTTGACCTACTTTGTCAGCCCCTTTTGTATGGAACTGAAACCTCGTGCGAATTACTGTAGGGCCTCGGTGATCAGACGCAGTTTGCACTCTCGGCTTCTGTAATAAAATTCATATTTTTATTGCTACTTTTATTAGACAGTAGGCACCTAACGCGCATTTACACCGTTGCTGTTCCTCATCAAGCGCTGACTGTCAGGGGACGTGATACATAAAACTACTGTTGCGGGCAGCTGACCAAAGCTGAATGTTAAATGCTCTTGATAGATTTGCATTACTCCCAATAGAGGTAGTAGCTAAAAACCTCCAACGGTACCCATGCGCTTTCTGGTAGATACTCCGGCTTGTAACGATAACCCTAATTTTCGCAGAAAGTGAAGCAAGTTATTCGGCACAATCCTTTTCCCATTCTGTTGAAAGGTTGGTAATAATATGCAGAGAATTGCAACCCGATTTTACGCAATAAGTCCCCAGAAAATAACAATGCAGTGTAGCAGCTGCAGTCCGCTCTACCATACACTAACTTATTTGGTATGCACTCCTGTAGGTTCTTAATAGTCGTTGGGTCGCAGCATAACCTGACCAACGCTTATTACTGTCTCAACAGAAACCAGTATCAGTTGGGGTGTCAGAATATTGATTCCTGTTTTATTCGGTGCATACCTATCAGTTTGGCTTCCCAGTAGCGAAAAGGGCGAAAGCACAGCGCACAATTGCATGCGCACTCTCGTAGAGAGAGTGACGGAGGGAGTTGGGGGGAGATTGATAGGGGTGGGCCGTTATAGGATATGCACGTATTCGATAGTATGAGCCACAAAATATGTTTTCTGACTGTGTGCCTTGTTCATATACCAGGTTTAATCCATGGGGCACCAAAATAACCTGGCCCAAGTCCATTACTCTCTCTCTCTCTCTTTCTCTCTATCGGCTAGGATAGGTCTTGATACACTTAACTGGATATAAATTAGGTGGGCGTCTTTAAACTCACCATTTGATACACGTAGCAGAATTATGTGAAACATTGTTTGAATGGGAGATTGATTCATGCATTTGTAAGTGCGCAGAATTTGTTCCGAAAAGGTGAGATGAAAACGCACCATTGCACGCGCATTCACGTAGACAGACTGACGGAGGAATTGGGAGGAAGATTGATAGGGGCTGGCCGTTATATCGGAGGATGTTTCAAGTCTATCCGCTCTCCACGTTGTATAAACGAAACGTTTGCATATGTTCGCATATTCTCAGTTTGTCATAAATAGAGGCCAAACTCTATTTGTCCTCATAAAAACAAAACGTTCCCATACCGCCTTTTTAACTATGTTCACTTAAACCGATCACTCATCGTAAAAAGACTTGCAGGCAATGCATTCATGCTCACTTTGTGAATGCAAGAGTCTACTGGTTTGGTGACTCCCTAGTTACCTTCTTGTGCCTAAAATTACGCATAAGCTGGATCCTGCGCTCACTACACTACATTATCCTGTCATCAACTATAACCACGAGGCTTTCCCGCCCCCGGGAGCCAACAAGGGCGTCAGACGATGCCTCAGACGGGAAGGTAGCAAAGACAACATACGCTCGTAGAGAGAGAGAGAGTGACGGGAGGGATTGATAGGGATGGGCCGTTATAAAGGAATATGTTGCAAACTTATTCGCTCTCCGCGTAGTCCAAATGAAGCATTTACATGGTTTTACATGTGGTGAGCTCCTCACAAATGAAAGCCAAACTCTACTTACTACCGTTTGGTTGTGATCATAAAAGCAAACCGTTCCGGGATGGCCCATTCGGCCACTTTTACTTGAACCAACTTCTTAGTGTAAGAGTACTTCCGGTAACACGTTCATCAGGCTTCTCTTACGCTCAGTCTGGTCCTAGTGCTACAGGTGTGGACCCTAAAATACATAACAACACTTTCGCAGCACCAAGTCGCACCCTGGCCAGTCTAGCATGATCGATACCGAACGGTAAGTGACGCAAAAAAGAACAGAAATGCAGTTGGTTTTATAATCCCTCGAGATAAAGCCCGAGGCAAGTCAGGAAAAAGGGCAATCAAGAACTAAAAAGAAAACGAAGGAAGGCACTGAAAATAGTTACATAAAATAGGATGTAAAGGAGGAAGACTCTAGAATGAACAAGCGAAATAGGAGAAGAAGCGGCATGAGAAGTCGCAGTTTGGCGGCGACAGCGACCGCTGGAAAAGTTCGACGGCAGTCACTGGGCCTCCAAACGTTCAGCAAGGCAAGTCAAGGCATAGTTCAATTTGGTGTGAAAAAAAGATCCATCTGGCTCTCTCTGTTAATAAGCACAGGTCCAATGAGAGAAAGCAATAGGTTTTCAGAACAGACGAATTTTCTCAAGTTCGATGGAGGAACCTGGGGGAGGGAAAGCAAGACGGGCTTGAAACGCAATAAACCCGGAGCACGGCAAGGTCTACAGTGATGTTACTGGCAAAATTGTTGGTAAAGGCCTAGATCTAACTTCGAGCGCGTTTCGAGGAACAGCGTGTCCTAAAATCTGTCGACTGGCACCAAAACCTTCTAGATAAGGCAGCACGAAATGTACTTCTTGGGGGAATTTGAAAGTAAGTTAAGCTGCAGCACCCTCGGCTGTGGGCGATGCAGAAGACGGCTTCGGAAAGAATAAACATGAAAATTATGCAGGTAATCAAAATAAAGAGTCAAGTCAAACCAACATTATAGGTAAACCCATTCCACCTTTCCTGAACGCAAGCATACATTCAAGGTTTACAGCGGCATTACCGAACACCTATACGGTCCCCCGCAAAATTAACAGTCAAAGACGGAAAGCGTGCACCGCCAACCTTGATTAATTCCTTCCCGTCTGCTCAAATTTCAAAAGCAGATTTTGTGCCGGATCCTACTCTTTCGATGTTTACCTTCAGATGTCCCAAAGTACGGCTAGAATGGATCCCGTCATCACTTCAAATTAACAAAGGCCTGTTCAGTGTAAGAAAAGGTCAGACTACGTTCGCTAGGCTATGAAATGCATTAATCTCCCAATGACGGGAAGAAATAGCTATAAAGGTGATAATGGCACGATAAGAAACGGCAATGTGAACCCCCATCCAGCAATACAGAAATTATTGCAATAAATTCCAGGAAGGAAACCGAAGCCCGTATTCGAAACCTTCACCTAAACGTGACATTCACAGTAGCCGTAACAGTAACCCGAACCAGAATATTGCTGGAATTTAGCGCAGGACTACCTGGTTCCTATTCTTGTGTCTTATTCTTATTTCGGTTTAATGGTAGATTATGTAACAAGAATGCTCGCTGACAGAGACTAAGGCGGTCTTCACCTGTCTAATGTGGAAAAACAGGCAAGATTTTAAGTTTTGAAATTACGATTAGCAGACGTTGTTTGCAATGAAAAAGGCAGGTCCTTACGATCCACTAGGCATTCTTGTCACTAAGGTTTTCAGCGCAGGTTAATCAAGTACTACCTAGTAGTCTGGTTGGGTTACCTCAGACTGAGATTTCTCCAACTTTTCGATCCAAAGAGACGTCTGTGGCGTTGCAGGAGAAGCGCAGGAAGATGATGAGCTGCTTCTCCGGATATTGGTGGTACGGAAAACGCGTCGAGCTGTGTCCAGGTAGGCAATCAAACCAGGAGACGGCACAGGGGTCACGCCGGGGGCGGATTGTTTTTCTTGATGCTGATTGGCACTGCCTTCAAAGAGGCTACTCAAACTACCTGACAGTGAACGCTGACGATCAGTGGAGGTCAATCGAGCTCTTGCAGCCCTGCAGAGCAGACTTACCAATGGCACTAGGTTGGGTATGCAAACGCTGGTGGTGGAGAAACAGGAGGCGTAAATCTCTATCGCTCGAGTGGAGAGTGGACATCGCTCCACGGAAACCATTTGACTTCTCAGGTCGTTGAGGCTCTCTTGCGTAATTTCGGTATTCCCCATGGAACAAAGGCTGCGCCAGGTCTGCCTCAGTAAAGAAACCTGTGTATGGAGTAGAAAGGAAATTGTGACACAGGAATAGGGCAATGACTGAGTGAGAAAAAATAGACTAGGGAAATACGAGTCACATTTTCGCAATCGGCTTACGCTCAGAGGACATGAGAGTAGATTAAATGAACTCAAAAGGTCCAGTTAGTTTAAACGCAAACAGAAAGTCCGTGTTTGAAAAAAATATCAGCAGCAAAGTACTGCGCTTATTTGTCGGCCTTAATTGTCAGTAAAAACATCCCTGGATCGGAAAACACCCATTTGTCACCGGCAGGTTTCAACTTGTAGAGCGAATGGTCTAAGCAGTAACTATAAGTCCCATGAAAAATCATATTATTCATGTCGCTGGGGACTAAGGTTCTTCATTCAGGATATTATTGAAGGCAACAGCAGCCTTCTCAACCCATTATGTGACCTACAACAGCCATATGATGCAGCTCACTCTGACAGTCTGGAATCTTTTATTGCTTTCGGACGATTCAACAATCAACCGACCTTAAGTGAGGACCACTCTGGTAGACCGAAAAATGGCCCGATACTAAATAGTCATTGCAGTTCACCGTGAAACTCGCTTATCTAAACAGCAACAAACAGAGTTGGGTGCCGGATGCACCTTCTGGAGCGGAAAATGCACCACCTGCATTAGGATTTACGCCCTCCCCCCCCCCTCCCCAAAAAATGGCAAGATCTGACGACATGAAGGGCAACTCCACGAGCATCTGCTTGACCACTCACGACTGTGCCCAAGGCAAGCAAATTTATTGTTCTTAAAGGTCACGATACCCGCGTCGGCCCAGACCACGCTACCTGGGAAGGAGCGATAGGCTGCCGCAAGTTTTCTCCTGATTACCGTCCGTCTTCTGATGCGACGGGAGACGGCGTGAATGAACCTCCGCTCGCATTACGGGCAGCTAGTGGACTCTATATGCTAGTCCGTAGTTATGGGCAGTGCGACGTGCTAGGTCGGTGTGTGGTGCAAACTACTGGTATAACCACCGCCTTATCCCAAATATAAGGTTTCACCGCAGGCGACTGCTCAGTAGGCAAATATTAGATAAGTTAAAGATTGCATTATTGTCTACGATTGAACGCCGACCAAATTTTACCTACTGTGTGGCTCTCAAAATAGAAAAAATGCAAGTCTCGGAGGAAGATGCTCCGTCGAGACGCAGTGAAGAAAGCTGTGGCTTGTCACGTCAGTCACTGCTCTAGAAGTCCTTGATCTAGTATGCTGACAGCCCCAAGATGGTTTCGATGACAACAATGAGGAAATCCGATGCTGGCTCTCCGAGGGAAAAAGTGTACACATTTCTCATTCCAACAACAGGACTTAAACCAATAAGGCGGTATTCTTTTGACATCGAAGGTCACCACAGAAGAGGCTGATGGAGGTACAGAAGGGTCAGTTGACTCGCAAATATGAAGAAGTTTAATGATAAGCCTCCCGCGTAGATATGAAAAATTAATCTCGGTTATCAAAGAGGTCGAGGTTCGCAAATCAAGGGTAACACTATTTTATAACTGTTAAGTCAAATGCCAACCTGATGCCAACCAGATGACAACCTGCGGCCTAATGCATTCTGTCTGATGTTAAAGGGTTCGTTTCGATACTTCTTACCGCAATTAATTAATGCACTTTGATATTTTCGCAATTTTTGCCACACTAGGCATACATTGACACAGTAGCAGGTAACAGATGGTTACATGGTTGTTGCATTCAATTCTATAGTTAACCTTCTGTCCAACGTTCAGTACGTGCCGGTGTTTATCTTTGCAAAGTTAATTGTAACAAATAGCGAGTTCAAAGGCGTTCGCCTACTTTTCCCTTGATAAAACTGAACTGAGTACGCCAATATTCAGCCAACATAGAGCAACTCTGTTGTCAGAGAAATCGCAGATCATTGAGCGCTGGGTACAGCGCCCAATCGACTGAAACCACCTTTGGAACACAGACTTCTACTAGGGACCCCATGCGGATGCCGGAGACGACGTGGGACCACAAACAATCTCGTTGTGCAACGCCAACCGTGAGAAAAATGTCAATAAATAAGTATCAACCACCTACCACCTTCGTGAATTTGAGGAAAACTTTCGGTGCAGTAAACCGCGATGGACTTAATAAAATCATATTGAAATCCAAATGTTCATGGCAATTCATTGAATTATATGATAATCGCACGGCGGGCAGATGGCGCGTGCTGTGGAGAGTGCGTCAGTCTCGGAAGCATTAATGGTACCAAATACAGCGAAACGGTGCTGTGTGCCCGCTCCCCCTCCCCTCCTCAGCCTAGTTTTTCTTTGTCGTACCGATGGATGCCTACTGTAAGGAGGCCACGTCTCAAATTTACGAGCAACTGTCAAACATCCGGAAATCAATGGCAGTTTTCAAGGCCAGTAGTGTAGATCTCCTGCTCGCGGATGGCCGTGCGGTAAACAGCACACGCGGTGGTTTTTGAACCTCCTTGTGTCTGGTTATTCCAATTCCAGGTTGACATTCAGCACACACAAGACAGCGATCATGCATCAACACGTCGAATGACGACGGCGATGAACCCAGGATCAATGATAATCAAACTCGCACAACACGTTGACCAATTTGAGTACCAAAGGAATACAGCCTCGAGAAAGATGAGGATGTACAACAAAATTATAAGTGGAATTTTTAAAACCAGCCGGACAATCGGAGTGCTGCAACCCTGAGTCCGTAGACACCGCGGCCTTGCCAGTACAGAACTGAGGAGTCACAAAGCTGTTGTCTTGAAAACGCTCCTGTACGGGGAGAAGACGTAGACAGTCCAGGAAAGGCAAGCAGGAAAATTCAACAACCCTAATCTCAGTTGCCTCGGTAGAATAATGAAGGTGGCGTGAGATAAGGACCCCAACACCGAGATTCTGGATGCAACTGCGTTTGGACGGTCATATCCTGAGGATGGGTGACGAGTCTAACCGAGCGTCTTTTCGACGGCGACGTCGCTATGGGTGCTCTCAAATAAGGCGGACAATAATTTAGACACGAGAACACATTGAAAACCTATTTTTAAGCTCCCGTAAATCGCTGCTGAAACCTGAGGAGGCCTCACACACAATCGGCAGGTGTGGCGCACTGCCCTGAAGACTAGAGCAGTCAAGGCAAAAAAGAAGCTCGCAACACTCAAGTGTTACGGGCCAGTGACGCAAACACCCCACCTCGGTATCTTATCCACATTACCAACGGACGTTCCGGGCACGGACCGGCTTAATTAGACGTTTGCAGACCCTACGCAAGAGCCAAACGACCAAACCGTCTCTCTTTTTCACAACACGTCACCACAACCATCACCACTAGCATCACCAGTGAGGACGTTCCTGTCGTCCAACAAAGCATCACCAACCTTCATCCTCTCACTAGCAATATGGGCTTGATTCCGACCTGTCCATGTTGCGATCACACATTTGAACCCGGCATCGGCTTGACTGACCAATCGAGAAAGCATCGCATTGAGACCGGTGAACAGTCGATACCTATTTTTCCCTCACCCACATTATCCGATGGTATTCGGTCATGTGCACATCCGTGAAAATCTGCAGTAAAACAACATGATCCAGACGGAGCACAGAACCTCGCCACACGTGCACACACAGAAAACACACCTAGGCCACACCGGAACCTCGCAAAACCTCTAAGTGTGTCCTGGTACATCTGGAGTGGGGACCAGGCTGTGTGTAACGTGGATACGGACAGTTTACCTTTGCCAGTCACTGTGCCTACTCCCGGTCCCAGTCGGCTTGACTTTGTCTTGCAAGGTGGGTGAGGCAAGAGGGAGTCTGGTGGATGCTTTACAAGTCCGCCTTACTATGAACGAGTTGACCTCATGGAACAGCGGTGGGCGTCTTCAATTCTGAGGGCCGTGCCAGCCACCTGCGCCCTCTCCCATCTCCGGTCTTCTTGACTCTGTCATGACACCGGTCTCAGGTGTGGGAGCCCAAGTCTACTATCACTTTAAACTAATTCACGCGCAAGGCACCGTCCCTGCACCAACCTTCCGTGGAGCATACGGTGGACATCGTCGGACTACGACGGTCGAACTGTCGGGCCGAATTGGGGCACTTAAAAATGAATGGCCCCAAACTTCACCCCCTAGGGGTTATGAAACTCAATAGATGGGGTGCTAATAATCAAATTTATAGAGACGAAGAGGAAAGGAACGAAGAATAAACAGTGAAGGAAGGGAAAGGAAAGGTTTAAGGTCTAGGAAAGCTCCTGGAAGATTATCTGCTTTAGCACGTGAGCCATGAACGCACGTTTTGCCAGCCATACGACGCTGGTGGGAACTTTAAAACGGTCAATATTCAAATCAGTTTCATGAGTCACGGTGAGGGTAGAAAGTATTACTGGAGCGTTCAGCTAGCTCTCAGTGCAAAAGATTCACTGTGAAACAACTTGACAGGCACAAAGGAATGTTAAAAATTAAACACGCGGTTACACAACATATATAGCACGTAGTGAGCTCGATTGTACGTACCTGGCTCGAAAATATTCCATTTAGAAGGCCATTTGATGACAAATTGTCCTTATATTCAGAGAGGAGACAGTGAATGGTGCGTAACCATAGCAGAAGGATCTGAGCCCTTCTTTCCAGTTGCGGTTGTAGAACGACGGAGGCAACCACAAAAAGTGATAAAAAGCGATCCCTAAGGATAGATCAGAAAAAAGTATGGAGGTCAGAAGCTCGGAACTAAAACACAAGGTTATCGTTGGAAAGCGCTGGGCTAAAGCCTTAATGCCCTCGCGCAGACGTAGCCCAATTTGAGGTAATAAGCGGGCAGAAAAAAGTGAGAATATTTGTAACACCGACAGATAATGTTAGCCTTCTTGTTCAACCCCAACAATATTCACCAACTTTTACATGTTTTTCGGCCACCAAATCGCAACCAAATTTTCAGAGTGCATGTCCGAATATTTTGCACAGCATCGTGGTGTGTGAGCGTTCTTATAATTTTCGACTGACTGGCGTAGGTCGGCGAGAGTGAAGGATGACAATGACAAGACAGGATATTTTGCACTTGCCGGCGGTCTTTGTGCAGCAGAGTCTAGCCATATCAGTCCGGGTAAGCATACAGCTAGTGCAGATTTCCCAAATTCGAACTGAGGCTTCATTCTTTAAACTACCAATCAAGGGGCAAGATCATTTCGAGCGGGATAATCTGCGGTATTGACTGCTTTCCGTCTATATCAATATGGGTAACAAACCGTCAATCATAAGCACCAAACTACATGCAACGGGGCAACTAAATAGCAAAAACCATAAATTATTATGAATGACTAACTGCGGCCTCCATGATTAATTCCATAAGCTTCTGCACCAAGTCATCTCACATAAAAACCCAGCGATATGTTGTGTCAAATTGAAAAATGACTACTGCTACAGCGGTCGAAGCGGCGCTCGAAATATGGGCCATAATTCCAGCATTTTTTTATTTTGGAGACGATTCACGAATTAAACAGCAAAAGGAAAAGTTGTAGATTTGTGTGGATTTTTTTCAAGAGATCGAATAGGGTCAAACGAAGTGATTTGTCCTTATTAGAGCAGATTTATGGAGCTTTAAGGGTCCTAATATAGATTGTAGCCGCTAAGCAGGGAGCATATAGCGTTGAAATCCTCTAGAGTGGTGCAAAACGAGGGACAAAACATTGGATATCTCAGCCCGAATTATTGCTCCGATCAAATTTTATCTCCGTAACCCATGTTCAGTTTCTTGTTTTAGTTTTCATACGCCAATTCGACAACGAATAAGTTTCCGTTCTAGGATACTCCCGTAGTCTGGTTCTTCAAGCTTGTTGTGGCCCTATCCTTTCACTCACGTGGCCGTGGATGTATACACACACACGTCAGTTTGACCATCGTAATCCAACGATGTCCACCGTTTGCTCCACAGCATAGTGGTGCAGGGACGGTGACTTGTGCGCAAATTAGTTTTAAGTGATAGTTGACTTGCAATGCATCTACCGCAATCTCGCTTCCCTTAACCGCCTGTGCCCAGTATCAAGACATAGTCAAGAAGACAAGAGGTGGGGTCGGGCGCAGATGAAGTAGCTCCCACGGAGTGGGCGAACGGGGTGCGACATGAGCTTGCACCTACGCGTGCCCATGTTGGGCATGTGCATCTCCCATGTTCGGCATTTGCTATGGGACCACATGCCTGATTTTTCCCCATGTTGGTACAGTGTATTTACCACGCGGCCCGCTTACCGGGTACAAGAACAATAAACTAATTAGCCATGTCCAACCGAATATTTTTCGGCTGGGCGGTGTTTGCGCCAATACGCGTTAACTGCATTTTATCATCCCATCATGATTGGCCATGCACATCCCGCCGAGCTTAGCACAAGAAGTCCTGCGCAGGAAACTTGAGGAGTCATACGACGAAACCCAGAGTTCTCTCAAAATTGGGCACCTTATGAAGCTATTCGAATTTTGCCAAAAGAATTACTTCAACTTTGCCGGAGAAACCTATGAGCCGATCAAGGGAACTCCAATGGGCTCCACAATCTCCAAATTACTGGCAGAATTGGTCCTACAAGAGCTGGAAAAGATCGCTTTCACCCGACACCAGCCTGTCTTTTATCACCGCTACGTAGACGACACATTTGTTATCCTGAAGAGAAACATGCTGCAGCATGTCCATGATCACCTTAACTCGATTTTCCCAGCTATACAATTCCCGAGGGAAGAATAAAAAGAGCAGCATCTCCCCTTCCTTGATGTACTCGTCAGGCGACGTCCCAACGGCGAAATAGAAACGGCTGTCTACAGGAAAGCGACGAACACCACACAGCTTTTAAATTTTTACAGCAACCATCCGGTGGCTCACAAACAAAGCTGTTAGAGAACACTATTCAAGCGCATCCAGACTCATTGCAGCAACCCGGCGGAAAAAGCACGTGAGGCCCGTTACCTCCGCGATCAGTTTATGCGGAACGGCTATCCGAAGGCGTTCATAAGCCGATGCCTACGTGTTCGACCGCGGAGGACCAACCAGAACCAACCCCTACGATATGGCATTCGATGCCATATATCAAGAACGTGTCAGAAGCGACCGAGCGCATTGTTGTGGGACTTGGTGTCGGAATCGCACACCGACCCAAAGCTACCATGCGCAGTAAGGTCATGAGAATCAAGGATAGATTAAACCCGAATGAGCAGTCGGGAGTAGTGCATCGCATCCCGTGCCAAAACTGTTCCTGTAACTACACAGGGCAGACTGGACGTATGCTTGGATCGCGCATACACGAGTATAAGCTTGCTGTGAGACGGGGTGACGGTTTATCGCAAGTGGCTGCCCACACCTACGAAACGTGTCACGAGTTCAACTTTGCAGCCACGAAGATCATCGCCCACGCCAGATGCAAGACAAGCCGAGAAGTAATTGGAGCCTGGGCCTCCGATGAGAACTCGGTCAATCGAATTATCGATCTGGCGCCGGCATACAGGGCCAGGGGGTTGGGTATGACCGACTGACGACGGCTAATTAGCCAGAAATGACCATTCCAACCTCCCTTGTCTTTGTCGGTAATGTCATTCTGCCTATAGAACTAGCTGTTGTGCGGCTGTTGACGGAGCTCGCGAGTGAGCCCCAAGGCACAACGGGACGAGTGCGTCCTGTTAAACGATCAGTGAGCGTCTATCTACTATAAGGTGAGACGACAAATGTCATCTACCGGATCCAATGTGACTCCTGCGAAGCTAACTACCTCGGAGAGACCGCGAAGCGACTACAGACCCGAGTTAACGAACACATGCGGGCATTTAGGAGAATAGATACATTATCTCTGGTGGCTGAACACTGTGCAGACTCTGAACACACGTTCTCTTTCCAGAACGCCAAAATCCTGGGTTAATGGAATGACCGCGTAGCCAGGGAAACAATCGAGGCCTGGTACACGGAGACTACCTCAATCAACCGTTGTATCACCCTTCCGGAAGCCTACCAAGCCCTCCGGACGTAGCTAATCGAACGCAAGAACAAGCGCGAAATTAATTCAAACTAAAAATCCAAACACGAAAAAGCCCACGACAGGTACACCCGTAGCCACGCCACACTCCGGGTCCGACGAAGGCGCAGTCACCAATACTGCTGAATCAACCATCACCCCAGCAGACGAGGAGAACTGCAGTTAGAAAGACGCGAACACGACTAGCAACCCAGGACGACAATCAAGGCCAATGCGGACGGGGGTGATGGCCGCCAATGTTCAAACGCCGCCCCCCGACGAGGGACATGTCGATTAACAGCAGTTACCCTCCTCCTCCCTCCGCCCCGGCGAATACAGAGATGATCCCTGTGCGTATGCGAACGATTAACGCCAAAGCCGATTAAGGACTACCCCATCCCGTCTTCCCTACAGTGTACACTGTTATGGTACACTGTACACGTACAATGAACGCCGTGTTAACATGACTGTCACCCCCTATAAATACTGCGAGCGCAGTACGATACTCACCTCCAACGATCGAAGCTGACCTGTTTTTGAAACGTCAGGACATTACACCTATTGTTCCCGTGATCGCCTCTTCTTTTATATATATAAAGAAACGGATCGAACTTCAGACGAAGCTGCAATCCCTTCTCCGTCTTACCAACGAGAACAACGTGTCTGAGAGTTGTTAACCTCTCGAAAAAGATGTCTCACACCCGCTGAAATTGGCCTACTATCTAAAGCAGAGGTCAGCAAACTCCGGCCTTTAGGCCAGATACGGCCTAGCTAGTATTCCAGTCCGGCCTAACGCCCCGCTGCATCTTCAAGCACATGTGCGAAGCTGAAGAGGCTGATTAGGGCGATCTGCTTTACCACACTGAGGTTCACTGGCTCAGTCGTGGCGACGTCTTGAAGCGCGTCTTCACCCTCCGCCACGAGATCGTTTCCTTCGTCAGTGAGAGGGGCCTCAAGGGCTTTCCAAAAGTCCTCTGACGAGGTTTGGCTCTGTCGGTTCGGCTTCCTCACTGATATTAGCTCTCACCTTAACGAACTTAACCTGAAGCTTCAAGGACGTGATGTGCTCATCACGAAACATGGAAGCCCACGTGCGGGCATTCGAGCAAAGCTGATTCTATGGGAAAAACAGCTGTATAAGGGCGACTATGTCCATTTCCCGCACCTTACCCAGTGTGATGCAGCCCTCGTTGACATCAAAGAATGCAGCAGTGTGCTGTCAACCCTGCGGAATGAATTCTCTTCGCGCTTCACTGATGTGCGTTCTCATTCGTAAGAGTTCAAGATTGTCAGCACTCCTTTTGACTTTTCCTATAACGACACCCCTCTGATGTGCAATTGGAGTTGATTGAGCTGCAGGCTTCGGACGCTCTCTTGTCCAAGTTTACTTCTTGCGCTACTCTCATTGACTTCTACTGTCAGCTGCCACATGCTCAGTTTCCAATGTTGTTAGTCCGTGCCAAGCGTGTGATCGCAATGTTTGGCAGCACTTGTGCGAGCAGCTGTTCTCCAAAATGAAGTTTTGTAAGAAAAAGCTGCACTCTCAGCTCTGACAATCGCTTTAATGACATTCCGTTGCTGAACTCCTCACCATTAGAACCTGATATTCTATCTGTCTCTAAGAGCATGCAACATCATGTTTCTCATTGGTCGTACTGTATTTTTGAATAATAAACGTTTCCTTGGACACCTTGTGCGCCTAGTGCCTTTTTGACCTCCTAAAATGGCCTAGTAGTCCGAAAAGTTTGCCGACCCCTGATCTAAAGGAACGAAATTCAGCTATACGGATGCCGCATCTACAAACATCCTCGCGAGCCTCGAATCTCTCCTACTGACCTCTGCTGTCCCTGAAGATACGCGCGCAGACATACGCAGCTGCGCCACTGGCCAACTGTTATCGATCGACGAATAAAAATGATTATGGTCTCTGAAGACTAATGGCAGCATAGTTATTGTGCCGGCTGACAAAGGTGGCACGACGGTCATTTTGGAAAAAATTGATACCATCAACAAAGCCAATCAAATTTTCAATGATCAAGCAGCCTACACACTACTCGCTGCAGACCCAGCAAAAAAGCAGGCGGCAGCCCTGAAGAAGCATAAGCTCACCCGACTGAAACTCATAAGTCCGGATGATTCCAAATTTATGATTCTCAGTGGCCTCCGTATCGCACATGCGTAGGGCCTTCCAAAGGTGCACAAAGCAGAAGCACCACTGAGAATCATAGTACCACTCATTGGATCTCCCACGTAAAACCTTACCAAATGGTTATACAGGTACCTAAACCATCTGACTGATGGATCGCAATATAGCATCGAAAATTCCGGGGCCTTCCTTCAGGAGATCCAAGGCATCAACGTAAGTCTTAATTAATGCATGCCATCATTTGATGTAGTCGCCCTCTTTTCCTAAGTACCACATGACCTGGCAATTGAGGGTGTAACTCGACGCCTACAAGACAATCCTGCCGATAATTTATTGCAACACGTTCTAGATATGCTTAAACTCTGTCTGAAGAACTATTGTCAATTCGATGGGAAATATTATCAACATGTGAGGGGCACTCCAATGGGCTCACCGATATCGGGTCTCCTCGCGGAATTCATATTACAACAATTAGAGGAGGATGTAATGCGAACTTTCAAGCCAAAACTATGGCTCCGATAGTTAGATGATACCTTTTTTATCATGAAAACCTGCTAAGTTGAGCAGCTGCATCAGAGTCTGAATGACAGTTTCCCAGCTATCAAATTTACTCGCGAAGAGGCAACGGGAAATATCCTCCCGTTTCTAGACGTGATTATTCGAAAACTGGAGAATGGTGGCCTGACGACGAGCATGCACCGCAAAGGTTTAAATGCTGACATCACACCTAACTATGACAGCAACCATCTAGCGAACCCCAAAAGGAGTTGCGTCCGAACCCCTTTTCACCAGGCTTTTCGCTACTGTAGAAGTGACGACCTTCTTAAGAAGTAACTTCCTTACTTTTATCGCTAATTCCGGCTCAATGGATACCCGGTCAGATTTGCGAAAAACTGTCGTAGACGCCAGAGACAACTACACAGCGTCGAGTCTAATGGTGAAACAGTGTCGCGGAAATTCTACTGTCTACCCTAGATGCAGGGAATTTCCGAAGCGATCGCAAGATAATTAAATCAATTTGACATCTCTATCACCCACAAGCCGGCGTCCTCCTTGCGCGCAGCACTGTCAAGAAATAAAGACCCCACATAAAAAGAGCAGCAAACGAATGCCATTTACCGCATTCCATGTGCAAATTGCTCTAGTGCTTACGTAGGCCATACGGGTCGAAAACTTGGGACCCGCATAAACGAGTATAAACTGTTCATCCACCGACGCGATCCCTTGTCCCTCGTGTTTGCGAACGCCGTGGACTGTGACCACTTGGGATGCAACCGAAGTGGTCGTCATGGCAAACACCAAGCAAGCAGGAGAATTCCTCGAAGCTTTGCACTCCAAAACAAACAGAATCAACCGCCATTTCGAGCTGGATGCACATTACGAAGGTCTACGTGCACGGCTCACTGACTCGCGTCAACAGTAAACCAACAATAGCTTATCCATGTTTGGACAAGTGGAAATCCACGGATGCAGTATCCTTCCCCACCCCCACCCCCTCGCCGACACGTGAACCACAATCGGGACTTAAACAATTCCCCTCACTCCGGACTTTTGGCGTAACACGTTTCTCGTCCCCTCCCTTCCCCCCACGGACATCTGTCTGCACCCCATTGAGCTCTCTAGGGTGATAATCCCAATTTCCACTTTCCTTCTGACGACGGGCTGGTGTATCCTGCTTGAAAATTCACGAGTAAAACTCGATTTTTCAGACGAAATTTCTTTCTTCATTATCATCTAAGAATGCATAATACCTCTGACCATTTCGTTTTCCTCTGTTCATTTCATCTCACGACGGGTTGGTGTGACCAACTTGAAAATTCACGAGTACAACTCTATTTTCCGACGAGCCCTTTTTTCTTCAATATATGAGAACCCGCGACATGTGGTCACTTTTTTCCGTCACACCATACACGAAAGATGTCCAGACAATTTCTTTCTGCAGTTGACTATGAACGAATACGGAAACTTGCAGCCAAAGGAGTGCCGTTGGAGTCATTTTCCCATTGAGATCATTATTTTGTGCATTAATAATAATCAAACCGTGCCCAGAAATAAGTAGGGTGGTCCAGAACGGTATGCGAGTAAGCGGAACGAAGATTCTATTCGTCACACACTAAAAAGTATCATGATATGCCAACTGAAACCATTTACGGGGAATATCTGACGATGTTCTCTATGAAGATAATTAGGAAAATGATGCAGAAATTTGAACTGCATCAGTAAAATGCCAGGATCGAGCCATCTTTAAGTAGGTAGGATGACAATTTACCTCTGCGCTGAGATTTTTTTGTATAAGCTTGTGATGTCGATGCAGATGGTCATGTGTTGAAATAAATTTCCCAGAAAACCCACTGCATCTATGGCAACTTTCAAGAACTGCCGACATCTGATGGTCTGGATGGCCATCAAAGTCGAATAGCGGCCAATTTAGCGGCTGACAGAGACGTTGTAAAGGATGTCTTTGCGGTATCCCTCAACGCAGGATGGATACGTTCATCGTTTGTAAGAGGTAAGAATTTCATAACGCTTGCAAATATAATCCAACTTTTTAGACAACAGTTGGCCTCTCCGCATGCGGCCTTCAATCTATTTTTATTCCTGCCGAACCTCAACCTAATCAAAAATCTTTCCGCAATGATCAGAAGAAAGTGGCATAAGGCAAAGAAGAGTTCTTCTACGTAATACAGACTTGATTTTGTGCTGAATAAGCACACTGAGCAAACCACTATAGATAACCGGGCTACCTACATCTCGGACAGGCTTCATGCTGTAAACGGAGAGTTCATTAAGTACTACTCCCATGTAGTTGTTATTATTCTGCATTACTTTGCCGTTTTTATACGTCCCTGGTCCTCAAGCAACTTTCCATTTAGCTTTATTTGGGTGATATTTAATATAGCCATTATCTTGCTAGAAAATATTCAGTTAAAAATTAACCAATGCCTTCTTTTAAGAACAGTTACTTATTTACAGCTGTAAAATTTTGGGGGACGCAGTTTCGGCTGATTTCGCGTAAAAGGCCTTTTTTGTGAAATCCATGAGATTTCATGAGATAGGTAATGGACTGTAAGCGCTTCAAACCATTAAACTTAACGAAAGTGTTTGCGAGATATTACCCATTTTGATTAAATCAAATCTGCTAGTGTAAATGAATGTATCCACTGCGGTGGAATCTAAAAAATTATCAAAGCTGGAATTAAGTTTTGCAAGACAGAATGAAATATGCACTGCAAGGTTAGGTCTTACTTTTCAGTTAACGAATAGGCAATAAATTAAATCAGATGAAAAGCAGTCAGAAGAAAAATAAAGAGCATTAGTTACTCACCTATTAAACAAGTCCTCTCGATATCCATTGGCAGCAGGCCATAAAATAAGAGAAAAACCGTCAGATGGGCCAGAAGACGTTGGAGTGGATGACGCAGTCGCCCAGCGCAGCATGAGCAAATGAACATATTCCAGTGCAAGAGCTCTTGCTAAATTACTCGGCTGTACCTCCGATAACAGAAAGGCCCCTATAGACTGCCACATGGTAGAATTAAGAGGTTTCACGTTGTCATCGCACGGCAATTCAAAATGGCTTGGAAGTATTTCCGCGCAAGTCAGGTCGTAATTTATGAAGCCCTGACATAGAACATCCAACTGCAGAGTGATAGTGGACTGTGGTCGACTACTTGAGGGAAGAGGGGGTTTGTTGCTGTTCCGTGCAAATGCTTCACTCGACGGTGACTGAAAAGGTTTACGGGGGGGTTCGAAGGGCACAGGGACGTAGGTTTTACTGGTGCTATCAAAGTTAAAAAGGCTGGGATCGGCGTAGACGTCAGTCAGAAAAGTTAAGTTTTGTAGGCTTGCAGAATTGACCCCCGATGTAAGGGGCTGAACATACAGAAAGTTTGAATTGGCAAGAGATCCTGTATCACTGGGCACATCGGCGTAGGCTAAATTATAAATGTTCGAGCAGCGCAATCGGGACGGACTTGAGGGGGAATCCGATGATACTTTAGAAATTAAATCACATATGGAGTTATTAAAGTTACTCTGCGGCGGCTGTTCGTTCATAAAGAGATAGCGAATTTGCTTCCTGTCTAACTTTGGTTTTCCGACCTCCTGTCGCTTAAGTTCTCCGTTCTGTAAAGCCGAACAACGGGGTGGAACCACAATTGGGTCCTGAAAAATTGAAAAACGAAATTTTGTTAAAACATTTGGTTAGTTTAATATTTTTGGCGCCATAAATCAATTCAGTGTTTATCTTCGGAAAACACGAAGTTACTCCATTAATATAACCCATGAGAATCTAAGGGCCGACAAGTTGGTTAGATATTGACCAAAAAGAATAAGAAAACTATTCAGTTACAAAACCATTATTTGCAGAACATACTAGCTAGCTTACTTTAACGGGGACGCCGAGATTAAGGATTATTCATTATAAAATGTATGCTTCAGAATTTCCTTGTACATCTGGGGGTCGCATCTTTAACGGTATTGCTTTCTGCAAAAATTAAGCGTAGAAAGCAAAAGCTGGTCGACATTTGAGGTTTTAGATAACTTGCCCTGTGATTAAAAGCCTAGGGTGCTAAAGTTGCCGAGAAATAAGTGGAATATTTCTAATTCAGTTACTTTGTCGATAAGGTACCCTTAATTAACAAAGCATTTCGTACTGTCGTTAGAAGCAATTAAGTCTCAAGGCAAAAGCGTCCAACCCAAATATGTAGAAACCCCGAAATTTAAAACAAAACAAAAGCTTCATACGTTATCTTCATCCCCTTCCAAGTAGTTTCTGTCCATTATAAATCACAAGTATGTTCGCTTTTGACCATTTTACGAAGTTAGCAGCTAAAACTATCATAATCATATGAGGAACTTACAGAGTTTAAATTATTATCCACATCGTTAGAGATGCAGTTACCGGAGAGTTCCCTTCTTCGAAATCCATCTACTTTCGGTAACGGTGTGTGTGAAAAGTCCGCTAAATTGTGCAGACTTCGAACTTCGTTAAAAGCTCTAATGGCAGGACGACGGCAGAGATCTTTGCTACACTGAATGCTGTGGGTGCCACAAGGGGAACAGCGGGTGATTGATAAGTCTGAGTCCGACAACCGAAGACCCTTTGTTATAGATAATGATTGAATACCACAGTCCGAACTACCTTCGGGTGCAGTTGGTTCCGGTGGAGATAGCACAGGGGTAAAAAGAATCGCCCCAGACTTCAAGTCTATAGGCAGCTGATTATCCTTGTAGTAAGAGATTAGCTCGTTAAGTGAACTGAAGAGAGGTCCGCCCAGACTGTAAGAGGAAGTATCTCCTGGTTGTGTGGCACTTTTAGGAGATTGGATAGGCACGTGGTGACACTGCCCGTTCCACTTAATACAAAGAAGTATTGAATCGGGGGGATTCGAATGTGTTGTACACAAGAAAAGACCCATCTTTTATGAGGCGCTTTTCGGCTAGTGCACGCGGTAAAAAACCATGATACCATGGAAGAGAACACATCTATCCAGTCCCGGGCGAAAAAGTGAATTAAAGGAGCAGGGAACAGTACGGTGTGCAGTGCTTTGTGGAGAATCCGTTTACAAACCCAATCCAATTCTGGCTGGATGAGAGGTCTAAATGTGTGGGAGAAGGAGAGCATAAATATCACAAGATATAGTCCATGAAATAACTTCAACAGGCTAAAAGTCGTAAACCTTGCGAAAAGCAGCCAAGCGAAAGGCCTAGAGCTGGATACACGACAAGTCAGTAGTAATAAATTGAGAAGTCAGCTATGCTAATGGTTCAGGAAACAGTAACTCCTCAGGATCTGAAGGACTGACAATAATGAATCAGGATTAGAAGTTTGCTGTTCAATGCACAGAATGGTAACTGAACCTTAATATTCCTCAATAAGGTAAAACTTAACTGTATTTTTTTGAGAGAACGAATATAGAATCCAAGCCAAATAGTGAAGCAACGAACAGAAAAAATTAACAGTGAAAAAAACAGAGAACCATGAGGCAGGACCTATGCAGGTATACTTACGACAGTACCACGACCCGCTTCAGAGAAGATTGCATTTTACGGTTACCCGCGCTGCCAACTACAGTTACAGTTAACGTTAGCGTTGAGAGACGGGTATATTTGACCTTCCTAGGAAGGGTAGCCTAGTGGTAAATTTCAGCTGAAATTTACCGCAAGGCCGTCTATTTTAAGCGAGCGTGGTGGTTCCTCTTCCGTATCCTGTATGGGCGGCCATGCAAGGCATACCTCCCGCGACTACTATTAGGAGTCAGTCAACCACAAAACTCACCAAAAACTAACCGTTGCGGATACCCTGGGCGAGTGTGATGTAATCATGCAACCTTGGCCCCAAAACTAAACCTGCTATAAGTTTTGCTACGGGGGGATCCTAGTAACACAGTAGGTTAATTCTACTCAAAAACGGAAGGAAGGTAAGTTGTAAAAAACGTAATTGAATCGCTTACACTTCACGAGTTCGACATCACCTGACGTATGTTTGTCTCTTACGCCCGAATTTCAGCCCAGCAAAATGCGGAAAACTGTCCTCCAGACTAGTTCAGGGTACTTCCGGATATTGAACGTGGAGTGTGTTATTATTTCCATTAATAACTTAGTATTTTCAATAAATGCCGATAGAAACATTTAATTACCTAAGCTTTTCTATTCATCATGCATTATTTAATAATTCATTAGTCAAAGATAGTTAAACATGTTTCTTTGATCTCCACGGATACTTTGTATTTATATTTGAAGGTTAACAGGCAGATCCCTTAATGCGCTTTTCGTTTAAAATCATTTCTTACATTTAAACTCATAATTTTTCTGCAAACGTGTACAATGTGGTTGATTCACGATACAAACCCTGCTAGCATCCGCCCCGTATGTCCCCGTCAAGCTCCTGGGGCAGCAAGGGAAGTCAGTGGGGCTGGGGATGAGGCCTTATGCAAATATGCCCGCCTTGCCCCGTCCAATAAAAAATGCACAGGGTGATGCCTCCTATTTTGCCTTTTAACCCCAGCCCACATCCACGATAGCTTTTAATTCATTACATGTAGATCTGTTCTACTTTATCACGCTGAAGTTTGGAATATCGCAACTCTTTGGGGCTTAGGGGAGATAGACCAGAAATATAGTCGAGCGATGTTTGGTGACGAAAACTCAAAGTGATCACTTTTAACGAGCCAACAACCTTCCTTCATAAGTTCAGCCGCCACTCGTGATGACACCTAACATTGGAATGCTCTCATAGGTATAGGATTCTTTATTGAAATCAAGGAAATTCAAAGTTTAATAAAATATGTTCAAGGTTGATAGCGTTCCGTCAGTATTTAATATTCTCCTCATCTGTATTTACCGGGACAGTTCCTGCAAAGAAATGGTTAGTTCAGAGGAAGGCGATTGTATAGCGAGTCAGGTTATAGCTAACATAGTTTTTAGGAGGCTTATTTTTTTATTTTATTTTATTTTATTTTATTTATAAAAATCTGGACGTCAATTTTTAATACTCAACTTAAAAAACGAAAGAAAATTCGAAGCGGCAAGTCTAGGCAGGTTAACAATTGATGTATTTACAAAACCAGTAAAGTTAACATTAAATTTAAGTTTACTTTGTTATTTAAAGTCACACAACCTGAAATGCGGACTTTCACCTCCGTTCGTAGTCAAAAAAACTTGCACTGCCTACTAGATAAGTTGCATTAAATTTATCAAATGTAGGTACCGTGTCATCCGATTGAGTAAGAAGGAGGTTCGTGCCGGTGAACGTTGCTTCCAGGGAAGCTTAATTATTTTATTGAAATGATTAAATACAAAATGCTTTACCATCTCAGCACTGCCATGGCGTTTACTTTGGCCGTCATATGGATCTCTGGTTCCATAAAACCATTCGATGACTGTTTTCCGAACAATCTCATCATCCTCCACGTGTAAAGGCTCTCTCTTCTTTACTTCTATGGATGGTTTTCGTTGGAATAACTTGCCAATTGAAATAAGGTCGTTGACTAGTCTATCTGCCTTCAAGCGAAGACTGCACATGTATCTTAACACTGATTCTATTCACCTTTTATTTTAATCATCTTTTCTCAGTTGCTTTCCCCATGACTCGGAGAAAGGACCATCGGGAATTTAAGTGATCCTCTTATATATATATATATATATATATATATATATATATATATATATATATATATATATATATATATATATATATATATATGCAGAATAACATGACCGACAAAGACAAGGGAGACTGGAATGGCCATTTCTGGCTTATTAGCCGTCATCAGCCAGCCATACCCAAACCCAGGCGCTGCGGCGCCCGAGCCTCGAACTCGCGACCTTGTTGGGCAGAAGTCAAACGCTCTACCCACTGCGCCACGAGCTCGTTGTCTTGCCGGTTTCGATCGGGAATATTGACATTGGTAATGGGGCGCTCACCGATCGATTACAGGACTCACTCGTCCCGTTGTGCCTTGGGGATAACTCTCAAGCCCCGCCAGCAGCCGTAAGGCAGCTAAGTACATAGGCAGAATAACATGACCGACAAAGACAAGGGAGACTGGAATGGCCATTTCTGGCTTATTAGCCGTCATCAGCCAGCCATACCCAAACTCAGGCGCTGCGGCGCCCGAGCCTCGAACTCGCGACCTTGTTGGGCAGAAGTCAAAAGCTCTACCCACTGCGCCACGAGCTCGTTGTCTTGCCGGTTTCGATCGGGAATATTGACATTGGTAATGGGGCGCTCACCGATCGGTTACAGGACTCACTCGTCCCGTTGTGCCTTGGGGCTAACTCTCAAGCCCCGCCAGCAGCCGTAAGGCAGCTAAGTACATAGGCAGAATAACATGACCGACAAAGACAAGGGAGACTGGAATGGCCATTTCTGGCTTATTAGCCGTCATCAGCCAGCCATACCCAAACCCAGGCGCTGCGGCGCCCGAGCCTCGAACTCGCGACCTTGTTGGGCAGAAGTCAAACGCTCTACCCACTGCGCCACGAGCTCGTTGTCTTGCCGGTTTCGATCGGGAATATTGACATTGGTAATGGGGCGCTCACCGATCGGTTACAGGACTCACTCGTCCCGTTGTGCCTTGGGGCTAACTCTCAAGCCCCGCCAGCCGCCGTAAAGGCAGCTAAGTACATAGGCAGAATAACATGACCGACAAAGACAAGGGAGACTGGAATGGCCATTTCTGGCTTATTAGCCGTCATCAGCCAGCCATACCCAAACCAAGGCGCTGCGGCGCCCGAGCCTCGAACTCGCGACCTTGTTGGGCGGAAGTCTAACGCTCTACCCACTGCGCCACGAGCTCGTTGTCTTGCCGGTTTCGATCGGGAATATTGACATTGGTAATGGGCGCTCACCGATCGGTTACAGGACTCATTCGTCCCGTTGTGCCTTTGGGGCTAACTCTCAAGCCCTCGCCAGCAGCCGTAAGGCAGCTAAAGATACATAGGCAGAATAACATGACCGAAACAAAGACAAGGGAGACTGGAATGGCCATTTCTGGCTTATTAGCCGTCATCAGCCAGCCATACCAAACCCAGGCGCTGCGGCGCCTCGAGCCTCGAACTTGCGACCTTGTTGGGCAGAAGTCCAACGCTCTACCCACTGCGCCACGAGCTCGTTGTCTTGCTGGTTTCGATCGGGAATATTGACATTGCAATGGGGCGCTCACCGATCGGTTACAGGACTCCACTCGTCCCGTTGTGCCTTGGGGCTAACTCTCTCAGCCCCGCCAGCAGCCGTAAGGCAGCTAAGTACATAGGGCAGAATAACATGAGTGACAAAGACAAGGGAGACTGGAATGGCCATTTCTGGCTTATTAGCCGTCATCAGCCAGCCATACCCAAACCCAGGCGCTGCGGCACCGAGCCTCGAACTCGCGACCTTGTTGGGCAGAAGTCAAACGCTCTACCCTCTGCGCCAGGAGCTCGCTTGTCTTGCCGGTTTCGATCGGGAATATTGACATTGGTAATGGGCGCTCACCGATCGGTTACAGGACTCACTCGTCCCGTTGTGCCTTGGGGCTAACTCTCAAGCTCCCGCCAGCAGCCGTAAGGCAGCTAAGTACATAGGCAGAATAACATGACCGACAAAAGACAAGGAGACTGGAATGGCCATTTCTGGCTTATTAGCCGTCATCAGCCAGCCATACCCAAACCCAGGCGCTGCGGCGCCGAGCCTCGAACTCGCGACCTTGTTGGGCAGAAGTCAAACGCTCTACCCATCTGCGCCACGAGCTCGTTGTCTTGCCGGTTTCGATCGGAATATTGACATTGGTAGTGGGGCGCTCACCGATCGGTTACGGGACTCACTCGTCCCGCTGTGACTTGCTAACTCTCAAGTCCCGCCAGCAGCCGTAAGGCAGCTAAGCACATAGGGCAGAATAACATGACCGACAAAGACAAGGGGAGACTGGAATGGCCATTTCTGGCTTATTAGCCGTCATCAGCCAGCCATACCAAAACCCAGGCGCTGCGGCCTCGAACCTCGAACTCGCGACCTTGTTGGGCAGAAGTCAAACGCTCTCACCCACTGCGCCACGAGCTCGTTGTCTTGCCGGTTTCGATCGGGAATATTGACATTGGTAATGGGGCGCTTCACCGATCGGTTACAATATACCTTCCCGCTGTGCCTTTGGTTCTAACTCTCAAGCCCCGCCAGCAAAGCAAGGCCAGCTAAGCACATAGCAGAATAACATGACCGACAAGGGAGAGAATGAACACCATTTCCGGCTTATTAGCCGTCATCAGCCACGCCATACCAAACCCAGGCGCTGGTCGTCGATCCTCCAACATCACAACCTTTGTAGACAAAGCTCAACACCAATGCGCCACCATCGCCTGTTTCCAAATCGTGAATATCTGGTGCGGCGCTCACCACCTACAGAACACTCACCAAGTTGTGCCTTGGTGCAACCCAAGAACCCGCCGCAACGAAGCCATCAAACCAATACAGTAACATGACCGACACAGTATACTGGACAGCCATTACGTCAACAACAGCCATACCCACCCAAGCGCTACGGCATCCGAGCCTCCCGAACTCCACGACCTTAAGTCCAGATCTACACCCAATGGCAGAGCTCGTTGTTCGGCGTGTTTCG
>WEDG01008681.1:0-12135 GCA_017591395.1 Schistocephalus solidus | reverse complement strand
ACCCAGTGCCAGCGGGGATTACGATCTTTGTACTCTCGCTGGCATTTCACGCTGCAGCTGGCTAAAATCTCAAGAACTGCTTGATTGCAGGTGACTTCAATCTTCCTGACCTACTTTGAGGCCATAGATACAGGCATGTCCTTCGAATTCGGTTTAAAATTTTTCGACCTCCGAGGAATTTACTACTTTTGAAGTTTCCGGTCTTCTGGTCACTCTTGGACTTTTATTTATCGAAGTGTTGGATTCCATTTCGACATACCTTCATCCTCACAAAGAATACTACACAAACAGCTTATACGCCCGATATCCTCCTCTTGTGCCATTCTCGCTAGCAACTCCACGAGATCTTCCAGTCAACAGAGGGCTGATTCATTTCGCTATTTTATTCCTAAAGTTGCTCTTGCTAAAACCTGTGTCCCATATTTTTAACACCCTTTATCATAGGAGTCAAAAATATACCTTTTGGGAACTGTGCAAAATACGTGGCACTGCTGAGGTTCAAACCGGGTCACCGACGTGCCGGGAACGACGGTGATACCACTGACCTATCGCCACACGAAAAACTCGCCAATTTTATGTTTAATGATGGAATAAACATAAATCGTAATACGAATGAACTCATTTCCGGACGTGTTTTCTTAAAATCACCTCCCGCAAAACAGGCCAAGAGTTAAGTAAGTTTTTTTGATGTCAATTATGAGGACGAAGCGTGTGCGACATCCTTTAAACGTCTTCAAAAAATTTCGAGATTGAAAAGGATATGCAGAAGCTGAAGATGGAGATAGAGAAGTTTAACAAACTTCCCTACAAGTTGCCTGAAAAGAAGCAGTCACTATCGATGGAACATGAGGGAGACAAATGCACATACGCAGGCACAGCTTCCGTAGCCATCACATCCAACAAGGAAGATGACATTACGTCTACGGAGCTCGATGTAGCTGTTAAACATTATCCAGTAAGGAAAGAGGGCAACCGGAAGGGATCTCCGAAAATTAAAGAAACGAGTTTCATAAGACAAAGGTAATATATCATCCAAAAATGTAAGTCCCACAATCCCAGCATCGGACAAAAATCACTCTCAAGTTAAAGTGCCAGCATCCGCGCATAACGCCACCTCTATGGACTCCCACATTTGCGAGGGAGGGCAAATTAGGACCTCGCCCATAAATCGTAAACGAAATATCGTAATAAGGGGTGTTCCAGTATCCACGTCCTGCATTCCGAAGGAACGAGTGACACACGATCTAGATCTTCCTCATGAACATGCTAGTGCAGTACTGAAGAAAGGGGAAATTTTCCCCGTGCCAGCATCCACGAGTAACGCCACCTCTGCGAACTCCCAACCTAGCGTGGGCGGGCAAATTAAGACCTCCCCCATAAATCGTAAACGAAATATCGTAATACGGGGTGTCCCAGAATCCACGTCCTGCATTCCGAAGGAACGAGTGACACACGATCTAGATCTTCTTCATGAACATGCTAGTGCAGTACTGAAGAAAGGGGAAATTTTCCCCGTGCCAGCATCCACGAGTAACGCCACCTCTGCGAACTTGCAACCTAGCGTGGGCGGGCAAATTAGGACCTCGCCCATAAATCGTTAACGAAATATCGTAATACGGGGTGTCCCAGAATCCACGTCCTGCATTCCGAAAGAACGAGTGACACACGATCTAGATCTTCTTCATGAACATGCTAGTGCAGTCCTGAAAATAGGGGAAATTTACCCATTGCCAAAAGCTTTCCGACTAGGCAACGCAGACCGCAGCCGCGACATGAGAATATCTCCAAGGCCCCTAAATATTATTAAAGAAAATGAAACACAGGCAGCACTTCTGTGAGAAGGAAGAAGGACCTTACGGGTATCGCACAAACAAGTGTTTTTTTCAGCCGGACTACAAGTCGAGGGAACGGCTGAAAATGAGGGATCTGCGGAAAGAATTGATTCAGAGAATTGGCAGAGGAGAGAAACGGCTGAAAATCAAAGACGGTCAAATAGTCCAGATAATGTGTCCTTACTGTGGCTTAAACCTGTAACAATGAAGGCTGGGTCTCCCCGAAGAATCGATCATTGAAAGGCATCTCCGAAAATTTACAAAGCCTGTTCAACAAGCTGGACGACCTAAGAAACGTTGAAGACGAAATTTAACCAGACGTTATGCCTTTCACTGAAACGTGGCTTACTGCAAAAAAAACTGATTCCGAAATATCCCTCGGAGGTTATCAGCACTTTAAGGAGAGATAGACCGAGTCAAGGAGGAGGAGTCATATTTTATGTCACTCGCAAGCTGACCGCAAGGGCTGACATACATATTCCATTACGCGATGTGGAAGTCTTAAGCATTACTATATCTGCTAAGTATTCCAGACAACAGAGGATATCGGTTGTGTACCGTTCGCCTTATGAGACTTCTGATCAGGATCTCATTCGCATAACGGAACTTTACAAAGCCAGCAAGACGAAAGATGTCCTCATTGCTGGGCATTCTAACGCTCCTGATATTGACTGGAAAACATTGACTGCGCAGGGAATGCCAGATAAATTCAACCACAAATTAATACAATAGGCAACAGACAAACTTCTCTCTCAGTACGTCACCTTGGGACACGGACGAGAGAAGGCCAACAGTCAAACTGTCTTGATCTGATTTTTACACCAGATGAGGAAAATGTGCTAGATCTACAGGATCAACCGCCATTATGGTCAATTGATAACATTACGCTGTGCTTAGAGAACTCACTGTTTTGCAAACCAAATTTTCCTGATACTTGGGTAAAAAACATTTGGAAGGGGACTACTCACTTATGAGAGATATCCTAGGAAACAGAACTACATGGTAAAACCAATAAAGATTGGACGATATTGAGTTCGTTATTGAAAAGGATTGTTTACCTCAACTGTCCTCTCAGGAGAAAGACCTCCACAAACCGGCCAAAGTGGATAAACTCAAACTTGCAGGCGTCTTTAAAAAAAGAAATCGCTTCTGGAGGCGTTACATACAAACCGGCTCCAGTGCTCAATTACGGGGATATAAGCAGCAACGCAAAGATGGTAAATGTGAGGCTACTAAGCTGCGGAGGAAGTTTGAACTAAACATACTGCAAAAATCGTTGGAACACCCCAAAATGCTATGTGGCTACATTCGGAGTAAAAAGAGAATTCAGGAAATGATTACTGCCCTTAGGTCTGAAGACAGAAAACTGGAGACTGACGACCAGGTTAAAGCATCCCTTCTTTTCCAAATTCTTCCAGACCGTCTTCACCAGAGAGCCTATAATTTTTGCTGCTATTTAACCAGTTTGTCAACCCTTTATCTTACTCCTCCACCTCCTCATCCACAACAGAGGACCTTGACCTAGACTTTTGACCGACCATAGTTAGAACCGATTTACTCCGTATAAAGCCAGCCAAGTCGCCTGCGCAAGATAAAACTCCTGCATAAGCACTTAGAGAACTTGCTAACGAACTGTGTGTACCACTTACCATCATATTCTAAAAGTCCTTTGAAGAAAGCAAACTCCCAGAAGAATGGAAGTGCGCATTCGTCGCCCCGACCTATAAAGGAGGTTCACGACTGGAATGTAAAAATTACCACCCTGTCAGTTTAACTTGCATAGCCTGTAAAATAATGGAGAGTATTATCAAGAGGCATTTTATGCGCTATCTGGAAAACAACCAAATACTATGCGATGCCCAGCAAGGCTTCCGTCCAGGACGGTCCTGTCTCACAATTGCCCTGCAGTCGTATGAGAAATGGACAAAGGCCACAGATAAGGGTCGTGCAGTAGATGTTGTATTTTTGACTTCAAAAAGGCCTTTGATAGTGTAAAACACGGGCTTCTTTTACAGAAGATATGGAACGTAGGAAATCAAGGAACACTTTTCAATTGGATCAAGAGTTTCTTGTCTTTCAGAGAAAAGAGAGTTGTTGTTGGAACCTCTTGCTCAGAATTGGAAAAAGTAGAAACTGGTGTTCCACAGGGATCCGTTTCGGACCCCCTACTATTCCTTTTCAACGTAAACAACAGTCTCAATGACCTACATTGTGAAGCTGTCATGTTTGCGGATGACATTAAAATATGGACTGAAGTCAGCTGTGCTGATGGCACAAAGGGGTAAAAATCGAATATCGACAAACGAAGTGCCTGTTTGGCAAGGTGGCTTCTTAAGTTTAATGCATCCAAGTGCGTGATCCTGCACATAAGCGCCGGTCGAAAAGTATCTCTGAGACACCAGTACTTTATTAATGGCACTGCATTAAAAGAGGTAGAAACATACAAATATCTAGGCATGTGGACAACTGCGAATTTGATGCCCTCAGAAAACTTTAAGAAAGCAGTCCAGAAGGCAAAATGTACACTACATTGGATCAGACGTGTCTAAAATATTTCCCCCTGATCTCTTCGAAAAAGTCTATGGGGTCTTTGTGAGACCACATTCAGAGTACGGAATACCAGCCTGGATACCGTGGATGGAGAAATATTTTGACCTCCTCGAACAGGTGCAACGGAGAGCAACGAAGAGGGTTGAGGGTTTTAAGACTTTACCGTACCAAGACAGATTGAAAAAGCTTGACTTATTTACTATTTCCTACAGGCACTTACGGTAAAGCCTGCTCTGGACATTCCGGATTATCCGGAGCTATGCCTTATCCGTGAGATCGGAGGATTTCTTCGACTTTTCCTGCAAAACTCATCTGCGTGGTCATCCTTACCAGGTTGATAGCGAACGCACGCGATTGAACCTAAGAAAGTTTTGTTTCAGCCAACGAGTGGTATGACATTGGAACTCGTTGCCAAGAGAGATGGTTACCTCTGACAGCATAACTGATTTTAAAAGAAGGCTTGATGGCATTATATTTGACAAAAGACGACTGTAACAACATGATTACTTAAAACCAGCCTTTTAAATTTTTTCGGGCTCTACTTTTCTTCCACAATGTTTTTACTCTGGCTGTTAAAACGTATTTGAAGTTATGTTATGCTTTGACTCAAACATTTTAAATGTACACAATTTTATATTGACTGTACACATGCAGTTATAACTTTTCATTAATAAGGTCATTAAGGGCAATGCCTGTAACCCTTTAATATATTAAATATGCGATATACTTAGCGAGAAGGGCATTTGCCACTGAATACTCCATTCGCTTACTGTTATACGTTCATTTCAATCGGCCTGTGCATACAGGCTGTTATATGCTTGTAAAACCTATATGACAGTTTTGTTTTTCAATTCAATTCAATTTATTGAGGGAAATAGGCATAGACCTTTGAGTACCCTATTTGTAACGTAAAATAAAGTGCGGTGCACAGAGAAACCGTGTAAGTTGAAAAGGTACAAAAGGCGGTCATAAAATATGATAAGTGATGCACGACTCTCGAGGGTTAAGATAAACAAACAAACAAACAAAGAATAAATTCAAGGGATTTTTACATTCTGGGGTAGTTTATTCCACATGGCTATGGCGTTTACCAAAAATAATCAACGATACTTAACTGTGCAAGCTAATGGTAGAAATAAGAAGACAATGTGATGACTGCTGTGCTGAGGGTGGTCAAGCAGCCTCACAGTGGTAAGAAGAGTATATGAAGAACTATTCAAAATCTAAAACAGCAAAAAGTGTCCCTTGTCGACTCGGCGAAACCATTGCGGACAATTTTTTAATAAGCCCACAGCTTTTTTGATACGACAGATAACGAGGCTCCAACGATAAAATGCTTTTTGCCAAGTAGTATTGGACAGATTATTTTTTTTCCGTTCACTAGCGCGCAGAAGGCTTCATTGAAACAAGTTTTATTCCACGCCAGGCCTTACGTACATTTTATTAATGCGGAGTCTTATATCAAAGTTTTAAAATTCTGGAAGAAAAACCCTGAAGGTTATCGTGCTATGAAGACAATCAGGGCATAAAGCTCTGAAAGATTGAGACCGTTAGAATAGGATATTCCCAGAAACTTAACAAGGCCAGGAACATATAGATCGGGGCCATCTATGCTTAGTTGAGGCTGATGGTCGTCGCCAACAACTATAACGGAAAATTTTAGAGAACAAAAAGAAATGCGCTATTTGCAGCACCACTGGGCAAAGGCCTCAAGATAATTTTTTAAAAGATCAAGCATGGTGTTGCAATCTACCGGCTTGTATCGATAGGAAACTTTTAAATCGTTGGCATACATAAAGGCCTTCCATTCCAAAAAAACCCTGGTACATAGTTGACCAATAGAAACAATAAAAGCAGCCAAGCACACTACCCTTAATAACTCCACTCCTCAACCATGCCGGATTTAAGATAACATTGAAGCTCTTAAAATGTTGCGTGCGAGAGCTCAGAAATTTACCACATATACTGGAAGAGGAGAGTTTCGGAAGAAGAAAAAGCCTGGTCAACACGATCGAAGGCCTTGTTTGCTTCGAAATAGATTATGTTAAGCGCAAATGCATTTTACCTAAATTGTAGAAATTTATCAAATTAAGATAGCTGACAGGTATCACATGACCTTTTTTAAGGAACCCATGCTGGACTGCACTCAGTCTCGGTTAAGTGAGACCTAATCTAATCTTTCATTAAGGTCTCCACGATTTTAGAAGCTTCGGACACTGTGTTGATTTGCCGCAAATCGTCAATTGACGCAGATTGGCTTTGTTTTGGGATATGTGAAATGCGCGATTCCTTTCACACACTGGGAAAGGTTTCGCTTTCAAGAAATTTATTAAATATCTTATACAGAACGGCCGGGAAAATATCATTAGCATCGGCCTTTGAAATACTGATTGGTTCACCATCTGGCCCAGGACTGTGTGATTGACGAAAATATTGGATGGCTACGGTAACGGAACAAAAGGTAAAATTTATGGTTTCAAGGATAGCAACGGTCCAACCCTAGATTGTCGGAGGGGTAGTGGCCAAATTTCAATAAATGTTCTGGACAAGAAAAAGTTAAAACAATCAGCCGTCAATTTGTCATTGACAACATGATTGCCAACGGAGTCTATCAGGAGGGGTTTGCCATGTTATTCTTTGGTTATTTATTGCGCGTGAAAAAAGTTTCGCGAACTTAAGCAAACGTTTTCGACATATTTGACCTCATCGGCTAGCCGCTTTTATTTGCATAGCCTCCAATCCTTCTCAAAAATACAAAAATCCAGGAGTAACGGAAATGTTGTTTTGCAAATGAAATCGACGCGAGAGCCTACGCAACCAATGGCGAAAATATAAAGGCAGAAAAACTTCATCCGTGACAATAATTGTTTTCTCACATGGAACAAATCACGAAATAAGTGTATCCAAAACTTCGTGCAGCATACCGAAACAGGGGTTCACATCCTGACATAAAGAAATTAGACCAGTCGTGGGAGTAAAGGCACATCAAAATTCTGTCGAAAGCGCTTATTTGAAATCAAGGAAAAGCTATTTTTTGGAAAACATGTCATCGGTTTCGAATTGTATTGTAGAACCAACGATGTCATGGTCTGAGCTCCCAAGCCTGCCGAATGATGACACTGTCAGAGGTGGGCAACCTCTGCAGAGGATAAGATCAAGTTAGCTTGATCCTCGGGTAGGGCGGTCCACAACCTGAGTCCACATGCATATAGCTTTGGCCTCGAGTAAATCGACAAAATTTATGGGGCCTGAAGGGACCGAAAACCATTGAATGTCAGGAAGATTAAAATTACCTGAGTGTCTGCAACTTTTTCAAATAGTTCACAGAGCTCGCTTTCATTGCCAGAATAACACGGAGGATTATAGACACAGCCAATTAATGCTTTTGTATTGTGAGGGAGGATGACTGAAGCAAAGCATACATTTCCAGAAAAGGACGAAATGGCCAGCTGAAAAGGGAAATGTACAAAGGATGACTTAATATAAAGGAGGCAACCACCGCCACGGTTTTCAGTGCGGTCTTGTCGGTACAAATTGAAATTATCTATGGCAAGCGTTGAGTCCGAAATAAGAGAGTAAGCCCAGGATTCAGTGATGCACAGCACATCTGGATCAAGCTCAAATGCTACTGTTCTAAGGTCAGCCATCTTATTTACAACTGATCTCGCATTGAGTTAAAATAAGCTGAGAGTATTCCTGAGCTTCAGGTTACGCTCATCGGTATTTATAAAAAAGGATAATTTGGTGGCGGAGAAGAAAACTGGAAAGAAGATACGAAATATGGGAAACCAAATTGCTCTGGTCTACAATTTGTCGAAATTTTACCGTTAAGAGAACTGAGATTATTGTACAACGGCATATTTGGATGAGAACCTTGTTAAGAAAGGCTATATTGTGGCATTTGAAAGATAGGGGGTGGCATAGAAATGATATTTTGAGGGAATTTAGCATAAATTGGCGGAAAACGTGCGTTTGAAAAAGAAATAAATAATTTCGAAAAACTGGTAACACAATTAGAAGCGTTAATTATTTGGGGAATTCGGCCACCTTTTGGGTTGGGAAGGATGCTAACATTAGCGTTCGCAGTTGTTGAAGATGCTGAGGGGTTAGCAGGTTTCCCATTGGTAATGACATAACTGATTTTAATGCCTGGATTAGCCAATGA
Source organism: Schistocephalus solidus (assembly GCA_017591395.1). NCBI lineage: Eukaryota > Metazoa > Platyhelminthes > Cestoda > Diphyllobothriidea > Diphyllobothriidae > Schistocephalus > Schistocephalus solidus. The sequence continues at coordinate 3,588 of WEDG01008681.1, read as the reverse complement.
TTCAGATTAACTAGGCGTTTTCTTAGGGTTAGTAGATTTGGCAGCTATAGCAGGCATAGTTTGCTTGGGATGAGAAAAAAAGTGGCTTTGACACAATTTCACTCAAACCAGGAACAAGGTTAACGGGTGACGTTTCAGCTGGAATCGAAATTTCTGTCGATCCGAAGGATCGTGGGCTTTCATTAGCTACAGGACAAACCTCTGAGATAACTTTTGATATTGAAGGTGTAGACGAAGGCTTCTTGTTTGCTAATGAGGGTGAAACCCGACGTTCCATTGGAATTTCAACCCTACAGATAAAAAACTTGTTTTTTTTCAAATATTGAGCTGAGTGCTAATGCTTAGAGAAAATTAGGTCAACTTCAATCGCTGAAAAAAGGTTTTACCAGAACTGGCGGGTTTTTCTACGGGAAGACAACCTTTTAGCTGCAGCGACTTTAAAGTTAAAGCCGCATGAGTAAAGGAAATGAAATGCAACGTGCAGGGGGATTTTACTCTTGGGGACGTTTTTTAAAAGAAATTGAAACATCTCTTATGTCGGTCAATTGACTCGGTACTGACCATGTTTAAAAAAGGCTCTAGTTTCACGCATTGCTGAGAAGTGAGTGAAGACAACTTTCCCTCAAATATGGTACCTAGGATACTGAAGAGAAAACCATATTTAGACATAAAGGTATTAAAGTTTTCCAAAATGTCAAGGTCTAATTTCTTCATGCTTAAGGAGGGTTGCTCTAGTGGAAGTTTAACGCGAAGAGGATGTTTGCTTCTAAGCACTGACTGGGGTTGCATATTAATTTTTAAATATAAGTATTTTTTCAAATCGATCATACGAAAGGAAAATCTGTCACTTGTGACGTTTTGCGGAATAAAAGATGTCATATTTGAAATATGTGTCTTAAGCAAGGCACTGCAAGCAAATATCTGCTAGGTCACAGGTTTAAACTGAAAATAGAATAAGCGAGGAGGCTATGCTGGATGAAAAAGTATATCAACTGGTTATCCAGTTACTGCAAATTTTTCTTCGCTGGAAATAAGTTAAACTTACAAAATTTCAACTTTATTTCTATAATTAACCTTTATATTCCGTCCTTTTGACGTAAATCTGTAAGAACTTTAATGAGGCTATGTAGGGTGAAAAAGTTTAAAAACTTTATATTTTACCCTTTTGCAATTGCAATGACTGCAAGTGTTTGCAACTAATAATGAGGTAAAAATACAGTAAATTGTCAGTAATTAAGCTAATATTTTCAACAGGAAACGAAGAAATCAGTTTAAAATTCGAGAATTCACATATCTTCAAATTTGAACAAACCGCCTTCGAAAATTAACTAAAAATATCTCCATCCTTAATCACACAAAAAGTAAAATTCTATGGGAACTGCATGTAGTATTATTCTGTTATTTTACACATTTCGCATGCGGTACAACTATGTTCGTAAGTAACTTAATTTGGATATTTTTCTGAACAAACCATTTATCTACCATAAAAATGACATCTCTTTACGTGAATGCATACTTAATCAACAGCACTGGGTTTTCACATGGAATAATTACGTGAACAATATGACGCCTAGTTTATCTGACAAAATTATACCTTAACGATACTTTGCAGACCAATCGGTATGATTTGAGGCATTGTTAAAACATGTTGGGTGAAGTAAAGTTAATGCAGAAGGTGTATCTGTCTGATTAAAGTTGTTTGAAGAAGGAAAATTGAATCATATTATATTCAAATATGAATAAAATATGGTAGTTAGTTTGCTCAGATTGTTATCAGCTGAAACCTTACGATACGTACGATAAGCATCAATGAAACTGAAGTCCAAAACGTTATTGTATACAAGCGCATTTGTGTTGTCTGAGAGTCAATTTAAGTCACGTTTTGAGGGAATGAGGCTTTTGCCCTTAATTTTCCTATTCACATTCAAGCATGTCCATAGAATAAACGTTAACAGTTATAAACGGACATAGGAAAATGTAAGGTCATCGATATTTGTGGGCCGGGCGCAAGCTGCCGTAACAAACAGAATCTTCATTATCTGTACAATAGTTTCTCAGCAAATGCGTTTCTAGTTTGTATTTATATGTGTCAACAGTTTCCGAAAGGAACACCTCGTCTAAGAGTCCGTTCCTTGCTCCAACGACCCTCAGCGAAAAGGCTTTCCGACGGACGTCCGTGTGGACCAACTTTCCTGCACTTTAATGGGATGAGCCCGCAGACAATCCTGTAGGTTTGGAAGAGGTTACCGAGTAGTTGCCTGTAAATGAAAGGAAACAAATCAAATTCCGCTAGTTTGGCTTCGTAAGGAGCTGATGACTTAGATTCTTGACCATCTTCGTAACCATCGTCTGCACTTGTTCCAGTTGTAGATAATCCTTCTCATGGATGCCTGGCCTGGATGGCATTTTCCAAGTGAGATCGAACAAATGCCCGGTAGGTTTTTCGAATGAGTTCCTTATTAATCTGCAAAAATCCACGTCTGAGCGCTAAAAAGCCCTGTACCACGCATTGCGCTGCATTTATAAAATGTGAATATGGTTTGAGTGAGGAGTTAATTAGAACACCGATATACTTTGGTTCGTCGAAACCTGAAAGGCACTGCCCATTGATAAGGAATGGGTAGGAATCATACTCCTCACTGTTCGTTCTGGTATGGATTCTTACGACCTCATACAACCAAACGTTAAAATATAAGAGCCGACGAGCAGACCAGCTGTTAAGACGGCTTTATAATCTCTTGAAGTGCGTACCTATTGGCATTAGATCTGATAGCTTTCCACAATTTAACATCGTCTGCATACGTGACGATGCTACAACCATGGTCGTCGACCTAGTCATTGATGTTCACTAAGAAGAGTAATCCCCATAAGAAAGAGCCTTAGGGAACACCACTTAGAACCGCAGTAGGTGTTGACTTCGAGTAATCAGTATTCAGTATCAGTTTATTATAGGGAGATATAGGTGAGTTACCTTTGAATACCCTGTTTGAACATGCGAGTTGAGGTATCAAATAAATAGTATCTCCGGATGTGGACGAGGCCACATCGACGCACATAGTTTGCAATCTTCCTGTAAGAAAATCTGCGATCCATTTCAGCAGCATTCCTCTTATGCCAATTTCAGATTATTTATACATGAGACGTATGTGTGGGACACGGTCAAACGCTTTCTTTAAATCAGTGTAGAAGACGTCAACACTAACATCATCGTCCAATGTGCGAGTCCACTGATCCGTGGAGAGCAATAAACTTGAATGGCAGGAGCGATTCTGTCTGAAGCCATGCTGGAACTCTGAGAGCAATCGGTTTTCCTCAAGGAACTTCATGGTTGCCTTTTTGTTATCGATTACATTATTTTAAAGCAAATGGAGGTTAGGCTGATAGGCTGATATTTGTTGACATTAAATCGAGCCCCACTCTTGTATAAGAGCCATATATTTGCTACCTACCATTCGGATGGCAGTTTCCCTGATTAAAAATGACGAAAATAATATATGGGAATTGGTTTAGAGATTTCACCAGCCAGTTCATTCAAGAACTTTCCCGGTAAATTGTCCGGATCAGATAACTTTCCTTTTTTGAGATTTC